>JAPMNZ010955051.1:0-11417 GCA_029875035.1 Pomatoschistus microps | reverse complement strand
CTCATTATGTTTAGAAAAATCTACCAGTTAATAATATCCAAACTCATATTAAATAAAAACAATCCTTTGTCAAAATATCATCAACCTCAAGTCCTCGACCAGAAGGATTTTGACGCCTCTGATAATAAGATTTTGAATCCAGGGTCAACTTGTGACGGTGATCCTTGACTGTTAATTACTTCAGATTCAGATCACATTACTCCAGATTCAGATCAGATTACTCCAGATTCAGATCAGATCGTGTGTGTAATATTACCCACCACAGCTTTAATGAAGATGTGTGATTATTATGGTGCTATTAAAACCAGCGTCATGTTTAACGATGTCAAAATATGTTTCTTTACAGCACTATACGGTCTGGCAGATACTTTACATCGATTGCGCAGTGTAATATTAACCTAATATCATAAAACATGTTCTAGCGTGGCGCCCGACTGTGTCTATTCTCCGTCTCTCGCTCCCTCTGGGCTGCTACTTCACACCGTATGTCTCTCCCACACCATCCCTCGCACATCCACGCTCTCTCCTCTGCTGTTCAAACTCCTCTACTTTGTGTCACTATTAAAACACCGCTCACTAAGTCACATGCATTTAAATGAGCTGCTTAGAACAGATATAACATGCTGGGTAGTGGTAGTGGTGGTGGGGGAGTCGATTCTGTTCAGTATCGCGATATTTTGTGCACGTATTTGAATCCATAGTTCTCTACAGAGAAAAGTATTGCGATATTCAATTAAATTATCTGTTTCACTTTTTCGTTTTCCCTGGTATTTCAATCTGAGGTTTATGTTACTCTAATATGTCTGCTTTTTGTTACTCTCCTCTATTGTATTTGAATAATTTAAGTGCTGGGAGCTCACAATTCATATGTCTTGTCCTGTAATAAAGTCCTGTGTCCTGAATGTTCCAGGATAACGTTTTTCCACTACCCTCCTATGTTTTTGCACTTCAGTTAATGTGCAGACCGTAATGGCTGGCAAGAAGGTCCTGGGTTCAAATCTCCGTCGGAACATGGCCTTTCTGTGTGGAGTTTGGCTTTGATGCTCCAGTGTGTGTTCGGCGTCTCGCTTCTGTCATCACCGTGTGTGGAGAGAATGGAACAATATTTGAACTCTGAACATCGTAGAGCACTTTGGGTGACCTTGGTCTGTAAAAGTGCCCTATAGATAAAAGAAATGTAAGATCAAGAAGATAATACATGTGACATTTGAGTTGAACAGTCTTACTTTCCTCTCCTTTCTGTAATGTCTTTGAATAATATGAGGGATATGGGTTGCGATATATCACAGAATCGCAATTCCGGCTGTATCGCAATATAAGAATCGCAACAATATCGTGTTACTATCGAATCGTCAAATTTGTGCCTAATCCCACTTTTAATACTAGGGATAAAGACATCTGTTTGAGGAAAGTTGAATTTTGCTGGCCTTGAGAATGTGTCTATCTTTGTCTTGTCTGGCAGGTGGTTGCCGTGTGGTCTCCAAGTCTTGTTATGAGGCAGCCGTTGTATAAAAGATGCATGGTTGTGTCTGGGATGGGAAAACTGATGTAACATGTGCAAAATATTGGAGTTGCCATATGTGCCGGCTGACAGACACCAAGAGGAGCTGATATAAGCAAGACCGAGCCACATGTAACAAAGCTGCTGCAGAGAGGAGCTGGCAGTCTCCAGTCTAGACAGCTCTGAAGTCATTCTTGAGTTTGCTATTGTTTAGCTTTGGATGAAAACACTGCTGGTGGTGGTGGTTATTTTCCACTTTCAGTTTGGGTTTTCCACTTCGAGGACGCTGCAGAACAGTCCGTAATGTTTGCATAGTTTGTCACAGACTACGAAACTGTTCACTTTTGTCATCATTGTGCATAAACACGAAGAGCAATGGGGCAGAGTGAGGTTTCGGTTTAACAAGCGAGATTTATTTAACAGTTTGAAAAATCTGTCGGGAGAAAATGCTTTACATGAAAGACTCAGAGGCGAATCCAAGCATGCAGTATCAGAGCATGTTTGTAGATTAAGTACAAGGGGATTATTCACATTGCAAATTTGGTTTCATATTTCTCTCCTTATGTAGTAACAAGACCATTCCATCTCATTGCTTGCCGGGCAAAGAAAAAAGCACTAGGGATTAAACTGTGAAAAAGGCTGAAGAAAGACACATTTTTGAATGCAGCACATGGTTCTGGTCACATTAATAGTCAATTCAGCTTTGTTCAATTTGACTGGAGAAAAGACGGTTTGTAAATTTACACATAAAAAAGGATTTGCAATATTTACAACAAAAGCAGTGGCTGTAATAACGCTGATAGTAAAATAAACAGTTGCTTGAAAAAAACTGGGATGTCGTTTAACACTTATTGATTCCCTTTTTCAACATCCATCATTATTAGTTAATTTCCTTTATTCATTTCAGTTTATTAGGGCCGTAATTAACAATTTGTTTATTAGTATTTACACACCGAAAGGTCAGTAAATGTGCAATTCTTTAATACATTTGAGCAAAACAAAGCTCAAGAGATGCCCCGGGAGAACATCTTCATAGAGATGACTTGTTACACATTGATTGGTTTTATATACTTGGAGACTATTAATCGAGAACTAAATGAATTAACAACTATTTGAATAATTTATCAGCTGCTATTAATAGATTAACTACAGTTTATTATTTAGCACGGTCTAAAGCAGAGTCAGCGCCACATCAAAACATAGACTTCACTTCACCACACCTTTGTTTACCTTTTTGCCAGTGACTGTTCTGTTTTGTTTTTTATTTAGTATTTATTTATTTATTTGTTCATTTGACAAAGACAGGGGACAGTGAATGAATGGACCAGAATTATCCACAAGGCTATTTTTCACCCCTTTTTTCCGCCTGTACGGACTTAAAATGTCAACCCATTCCAATTTACTCTTGTTGAATAAACAATGTTGTAATTTTATTTTGATTGGAAGAGAAAAACACCAAACCTAGACTAGACCCAAACCCAATAAGGGCGTAAACACATGCCTCAGATGCACTCGCAGTACCCTCCCATTGTCTGTGTTTACCCAATAAGACTTTAAGCCGCTGTATTGAGAGGAAATGTCACCTGTCCGTACATAATCATTATCTCCTTCTCCCCCTCAGCCTCTAATCAGTGCAAGGTCTGGCTGTGCATCTCTTCTGTAATTACATCCCTCAAACCGCATCAAGAGGAGTCTCCATCCTCATCATCGCACTAAACATGTTTGGAGAGCCGTTGTCCCGGGCAGCCATCGGAAAACACACTGCTCCATCTGCAAGGCCGTATCGCTATAATCAAATACACGTTTAGATTGGTCTGTTTTACCCTTTAACATTCACTCCTTGGAGAAAACAATGTATTTTTATATTTTTTATTTTTTATTTTATAAGATGTAGGAAACTAATAACCAAAATAATTTGTTTATGAGTTTTTGTTTTTTTCCATTAACCCCTGTTTTTATTTTTTTCCATTAACCCCTGTTTTTATTTTATTATAGGCCTTTACCAACTGGTTGAGATGCAGTTTGATGGTAGAAGTGACTAAAACTAAGTGAGATTCCTGTATAGGCCTGTCACGATTTTCACACACACATTTTCTTTGACGATAATTTGTCCCAGAAATGTTTGCGATAAGGGATAATATTGCAATTTTTTTCCACTTAATAAAGACCAAACGGCATAAAAACGGCAAATAGACCATGTGAAAGACTGGAAGACATTGAAACAAACTCACAAATGACTCTATGATCTCTATTAAAACCTTTGTGTAATTTAGTGAGTTTTAGTTTCAGTGATTTAGGAGGAGACACATGGGCACCACACAAAGACACGCACTTGCTCCCGTCTTACTCCTCGCAGTCTGTGCAACACACAAGGAGATTTTATTGATACATTTCACAACAATATCACAAACATCTAATTGTTTCGTCCTATTGCGAGTGTAGCTAACCCCATAATGTAGACCTCCAGCAACAAGTTTTGAAATGCACGTTGTCTAGTTTAGCCGTTCGGATTTCCTCTCTCAGATATGGATTCTCCTTGGTGTGTCCTAAAGATGGTTTTAATTAGGGCTGCACGATGTTGGAAATTAGTGCGATATTCGATACGAGTGGTTAGTATTGCGATAACGATATTATTGTGATATTTCTGTCTTTCACCTGAAATTGCAATCTGCATTGAAAGAGACAAATAACAAAAAATAAGCATTATTGACATTTAATTGCATATATTTATATACTTTTTTGTTTGTTTGTTGTTCTTGTTGAATGTGTCTGTCTGTTTTGTTATCTTAATTAAAGGAATATCGCAATAACAATATTTTTTTGATATATAGTTTGTTTGAACATGAAATAAAAACAACATAATAAGAAGACGACAAAAATTAAAATAAAAAATGTCAACAACAAGACTTAACACTTATTCATATTCAAAAGGAGTAGGAAGGAGCCAAAGCTAATTAAACCCCACCCATCCCTATGTTAATCAACACATTGCAATATGAATGAACAAAATCTATGAAAACATAAATCACAAACATAATTGCAGCGACGGTAATTAAAAAACGTAATTCTATCTTTATTGCCATTCATTGCGATGCCATTCTATCTCTCTCTCCGTCTGCCGTCAGCGAGACAGAGCAGGGCCCTCACTCAACGATCAAACATACACATTTACATGTGTCTCTCAAAGCCCACAGCGTTCCATTGTGCTTCGTCGCATTGTTTGCCAATTCCTGAATGAATGAGAAGAGTATTAATTATGTGCTATTGTCGAATGTGTTTTGTCGGACAAATATGCTGACTAACGAGATGGAAATGCGCCCGGCTTCTCCCTATAGCAGAGAGTTGGAACACACAAGGCCCCGGTGGAATCAATAGCGTCACAGGCTTTTGATCTGTGTCCATGTTATTGATCTACAGCTATATAAACACTTGCTTTATGTGCCTGGTTCCTATGTCAGAGACCGGGGCTTTTGCTAATTAGAAGCTGGCGAGGCAAGTTTATTTGTGTAGCACAGTCAATGCACAAGGCAATTCAAAGTACTAAACAGAAATGACAGAGGCAGCTGTTATCTCACATACTTGCAATTTTATTTTATTTTTTTCAGATAGAAGAAAACAAAGCCTTATGTGCAGCATGTGACGTGTAGTAATGTGCATCAGAAATATGTCAGAACAGAGACGCCAGACCATCCTTGAGTTGCCAACACCGAGTACAGACAATCCAACTCTGACCAAGGTCTGCATGGCCTTAAATTCATCGCATGTTTGTCCCAGCTCGGTCTACAACCTACTGGTCAGATTCCACACCAAACAAGAAAGGAAACGTTAATATCACACAAGGCAGTGAAATCATACATAATCACAGTGCATGAAAAAGAGTGAAGATGAAATTCCTCAGTTGTATGCAGATTTGATCTCAAAACAACTCAAAACAAATAGCATGACAATAATGTTTATATAGATATGGGTACTACACATACATATAGGTTGCCTCCTTGGTTTTAAAAGATCAAATGCAGACAGCTTTTCCTCTGGAGTGAACCCCGACCACAGCCTGATAGACTGTAGTACTATTCTGGGATCTTGTTGTGCATTTGCTCGGGTTAATGATAACAAGTTGGACACATTGTTCTTAGTCAAGGCCAGAACAGTAAGTCCCGTTGCACTGGTCCGGCCTCATAACACTAGCCCCAAATACCTTTTCTTTTTTTTCTTTTTTTGACTGGGTATTTCCAGTTATAACCCCATACTAATACCATAATACACTCTCTATAACAGGGGTCTCCAACCTGTAGCTCAGGAGCCATCAGTAGCTCTCCACCCCCTTCCAGGTAGCTCGCCAAAGAATTTAGAAATCAACAAATTAAATAATATACTTAATATTTCAGATTGTATTATTTTTTATCATGATTTTTTTCTGTAAATGCCCTTACTTTGTCACTAGCAACAAATATGAAATGATAAATAATGAATGTATCCGAAATCAGGCTTGTTCACACCAATATATCGCCACGTTTTTTCCCTGGGCAGCTTGAAGGAGTAGCTCTCTGCCTTTATTGTCTCGGGAAAGAAGCTCTAAACCCTTTCAAAGAACCTCTATTTTCACTTCTTTAAAACACTGTTCAATAATCCATTAGTTTTATTCTCAAAAAGGCCAATGCACATGGGATATTTAAACATGTGACCACAGTACAGTTTTACATAGATGTTTGAGTCAAAAAACCTCTCCACTGTCTGTGTCTATGCTCGATTCAAAAAGACAATTATGTGATAGTAAATTTGTTCAAGATTTAAATTATTAATGATTTATTGGTTAACTTAAACTGCACTGTTCATTGTCACCGCTGTATTAACAAAGTATATAATCCAGATGTGGTGCGTAAACTTGACCAATCCCAAAATGATCCTTTGGCTTCAAGAGTATAACGGATCTGTCTGAGTTAAACATGTGTG
The DNA here is from genome assembly GCA_029875035.1 of Pomatoschistus microps. Taxonomy (NCBI): domain Eukaryota; kingdom Metazoa; phylum Chordata; class Actinopteri; order Gobiiformes; family Gobiidae; genus Pomatoschistus; species Pomatoschistus microps. The sequence goes on along the minus strand of JAPMNZ010955051.1, from coordinate 4,963 downwards.
CTTTAAAACTAACGTCAGTCACTTTTAGAACGACATACATGAGATAAGATTTTATTGATCTCACGATGGAGAAATGTACATGTAATAATGTTTGCATAGATTGATGTGTTTCTGCTGCTGGACACCTGAATTTCCAGTTTGAACGTATCTATCAATCTATCAAATTTGACGATTTCATTTTGCAGTGCAGGGTTAGTTAAAATGTTTGCGCAAATAAAGAAGTAAAACAAATATTTTCAAATGTCACTACAACTATTTGACAAAATATAAGAGCGCTGTTGTTTCACTTTCACAATTTCACAATTCTGGATAATTAGAAAAGTAGTATAAGGGGAAAAGCCTGTTGCAGCCAAATGTTGACATGGTATTTATAATTGGCAAAAATTCAAATGTTGTGAGACATTGATTCAAATAATGACATTCAGACAGTATTACAGAAACATCCATAGTGTCTGGTATAATGTGAGTTCCCCCCCCTTCCTCATTTATGCCTTTTTATTCTAACCACACAGCATTCAAATACATCACATATATTCCCTGTATTTACTCACTACATTATGAGCTTGCCTTGTCATCTTCCCACCTCTATTTCACATAAATACACCGCTCCCTCTTTCATGCTTTACCCCAGAAATGAGCAGTAACGGTGCGAAAACAGTGCCACTAAATGGACGTATATGAATCAATCGCGCCGCGGCCTCAGCTTGAGTCCAACGCGTCGATCCGGCGTGAAGCCAAACGAACGCGCACGCCTCTTTGAACACGGCGTTTGCATCCGCTGAGTCTTTGAATGCGGCGTTTTGAATCCCGTTATAAGACACACACGGCCTCCTTTTTGTCAGAAATTGTGCCAAGCTGAAAAAAAACAACCCAGTGCCAAGTCTTGTGAGGCGTTACAGTAATGATCAGCGCAATCTTTTTTTGTGTTTCTTTTTTTTTTTTCATTGACTTGCCCTGATGCTCGCTCTTTGAAGGGAAAAGGTGGGGGTCTCTGTCTCTCTCCTGCCGCGAGATTGCATTGACCGCTGTGTTATTGCTCTTTAATTATCAATTACTGGTGCGCCCCCTCCTCTTCGTGGGACGGCGGTGGGAGTGGAGGGGGGAGGGGGGTGTGTGCGGAGGTGATAATGAATACACAGAAGCCATTAGGACAGTATGGGAGGAGACCGTGGAGGAGGCGAATGTGCTGTTAATGAAACCCGACGCGCTTAAAAGACAAAAGGCTGCCACCGAACCACTCTCCGATTCATGTTTTTTTCTCTTTTTTTGCCTTTTTTATCCCTTCTTTATCACCTCTGCATGCGTTTCCTGCGTCCCCTACCTATGCCATTACCTTTTATAGACGCGCACAGCCTCTGGGGAGTGTTGTATAGAGACAAATGATATTAGGTGTGCGAGAGTAGTATTTAAATATTATGGTAATGTGCTGTGTGCTGTTTCGTGGAATCGCACGCTTTTTTATGGCCTTTTCTTGGCATTTTCATTACCTCTAGAGATGTACCATAAATGCACACATATTTACACAGATTTGCCTCTATGGAAGTTGATATAGGACTGATTTGGCTGTGGCAATGTACATAATAGATTTGCAGTAGAAGCAGTATGTGGTGGTAGAAGTAGTAGTAGTGGTGGTGGAGGTGGTGGTGGCAGTACTAGATAAAAAAGATAGTAGTAGTAAGGGTGGTGGTGGTGGTTAGTAGAAGCCGTAGAGGTGGTGGTGGTAGTTGTAGAAGGAGTGAGGGTGGTGGTGTTACTAGTAGTGGTGGTGTTACTAGTAGTGTAGTAGTAGGGGTGGTGGTGGTGGTTGTAGTGGTAGTTGTAGTGGTAGTTGTAGTAGTAGTAGTGGTGGTAGTAGTGGTGGTGTTAGTAGTAGTGGTGGTAGTAGTAGTAGGGGTTGTGGTGGTGGTAGTGGTAGTAGTAGTAGTAGTGGTGGTAGTAATAGTAGTAGGTGTGGTGGTGGTCGTAGTAGTAGTGGCGGTGGTGGTAGTAGTAGTGGTGTTAGTAGTAGTGGCAGTAATAGTAGTTATTTTCATGCTCATAAATTCATATTTTCTTCCATAAAAAAGACATTTATGTAAAAATATGTACGTAAAAGTGCAGTTATTGATTTTGAGGAAGACTCGCCACTTCACCTCAGTGGCAAATGGGGATTTTAACAAACTCAACAACTTGCGCATCAGTGTAGGTGGACACTAGGACCAAGGAGGATTAAGCGTTTTGCTCAAGGACACAACAACCACCACTGCAGCACTTGCTCTTCCCGTTCAAATACTGATTAGGCCCAACCTCGCTCACTTTCAGAGATCAGAGGCTGCGATTGCATTATGTGTCGCTCTGACATTAGATATTCAATGTAGATGTGATTATTACAGTGACAGGAAACAAATGCAGGCCAGGATATCATTCTTGGCAAAATATGTAATGATGTTAGAAGCTGGACTGGGAGTTAATCGTTAAAAATATATATCTACATTAACATTCATGAATAGTGTTGTGAACAGGTGGCCATTGTGGACATACACTATTGTTTATTTATTGACTTTCAAACCAATAAAAAATAAAATCCATCTCACTAGCTCCTCGCTCTCATAACAGATTGGTTCCCTCGTTTTCACATGCTTTGTGTATTTTGTCCTCGGTTACAGCTTTTAGACCAGCTTTTATGCAGAAAAGAGAGGTCCACCCTCCCTCAGCTCAAAGCGTCAAATAGTGACTCACAGGGCTCTTTATTATAAGTATGAAAAGAAAACATGTTTGTTATGAGACAACGACAGCTTGTTTTGGTCTTACTTGTTCACAACATTTTAGTTTTACATGGGTGGCACGGTGGCTGAGTGGATAGCATTTCCCCCTCTCAGCAAGAAGGTCCTGGGTTCAAATCCCCAGTTGGAACAGGACCTTTCTGAGTGGAGTTTGCATGTTCTCACCATGTCTGCGTAGGTTTACTCCAGGTGCTCCGGTTTCCCCTACCTCTAAAAACATGTACAATAGGTCTGGCATGCGCCTCCTTTTCTGGCGCCCCCGCTCCCATCTCTGTGTGGAGTGAGAGGATAACTGCCGAAAAATAACAAATGTAAACCGCTTTGTGACTCTGGTCTGAGAAAGGCGGTATATAAATAAAGTTTATTTACTTTCTGTTGAGACAAACAATATGTATGATTAACGGATAAAAAGTTAGGTACCTCAGCTTTAGTGCAACAGAATATTATAAATGGGGGGTGTGCATGTTAAATTGTGTACAGGAGTAACATGATGCACATGTACTGCAGCAATTCTACAAACTGTTAAATACATTCAAAGAAAGGGGGAAAAAAACGAATAACGGGAACTGGAGTCACATTATGGATCTTTAAACTAAAGTCCTGTAATAAAGAGACGAACTCCAGGCTCCTTATTAGGGCTGCACGATATTGGAAATTAGTGCGATATTTGTCTAGTATTGCGATAACGATATTATTGCGATATTTTAGTCTTTCACCTAAAATTGCTATCTGCATTGAAACGCAAGAGACAAATAACAAAAGATAAGCACAACATTAATGACATTCAAATGCATATATTTCTATACTTTTTTGTTTGTTTGTTGTTCTTGTTGAATGTTGATGTGTCTGTCTGTTTTGTTGTTAATAAAGAATTTAAAAAAGATTTTTTTTAATCACAAATATTTTTTATATGGATATCGCACGCACCAATATCACAACAACGATGTTTTTTCGATATATCGTGCAGCCCTACTCCTTATGTATATTCTTTTAAAAATATTAGATTTTTATTTCATTTTCCCACCATACCAAGTCATTCTGTATTATTCTGTACATTTGGCTTCATGTTTAGCTACATGTGTATTCAAACACTACCTCCAGGGACCTTGGTTCTTTGGCACAGAAGTATGGTCTGACTCATTGAATCGAAAAATAATGAAAATCGACAGAAGCTGTGATCTAATATTGTCCACATTGATTACAGTTGTCTTTCATTATAGCAGATCTCACCAGGGCCCGCTCTCTGTAACAGCCTCAGGTGAACCATCAATTATTACCGCCATTTATTAAGTTGGTGTTTTATCGTCCAGCGGCTCACAGCTGTAGCACCAGACCCTATTTCAAAACAGAATACGTATTTTTACCTTTTGTAGATTGGACTTAATTTTCCTGTTTATTTGTGGTTAGATTTAAGTTTAATGTCATTGTTGTCAATTTTTTTAGTTTGTATTACCTATACTGGGTTATTTTTGAGTTTTTCTTCCTGTTCTGTTGATTTAAATTAAATCACAGAATTTAAACCTGTGTCTCCTATTTAAATTCTGTGCTCTTTCCCTCTTATTGTCGGTCCATTGGGTGTTTGTTCCTTGGTTCTTCTTTGTCCCCAGCTCCTGTATTCTACATTCAATTGAGTTTTGTTGTAGCTGTATTGTTTATTGAATTATTATTTTTACAGTATTCTATTTTGGGTCCTCCTTTTAGAAACCTGACATGTAATGACAATCTGGAATATCAACCTGGACAATCCAATGCAAGGTTTTTTCAAAATATATAATTTCCATCGCGCCCACATCTTCTACCTTGATGTATTTAAATTCATAGTGAGGTACAGGGGTGGCCAAAATATGAAATACATACTCTTTGGAAATTCTCTGCACATAAATTAATGTCTGCTTTAAAAACAGACAAAAATTCAATTAAGAGAGAGAAAAGCGTTGTATCCTAAATACATAAATAAAACCTGTCCTGAGCACAGAGAATAAGTATAAAGCCAAATGAGGCAGATGATGGGGGCTGCCATGGCCTGATTGACCTGACTGTATGTGGTGAGGCTGATACTCCAACTTTTTTCAATCGGAGAGCTACTTTTGTTCAACAGAAGAGGCAGAGAGCTCCTTTTTGCAGTTGTAAAAGAAAAATCTATCTAATAGTTGCGACCAAACATGGGGAACACATCTAAAATCAAGAGAAGATTCAATTTA
>JAPMNZ010955039.1:0-11002 GCA_029875035.1 Pomatoschistus microps | reverse complement strand
TCTGTCATGCAAACGGAGCAAAAACGAGAGCACAAACGAGCTGATTTGGTACTATACAGTATACAGAGGAGGCTGTATACTGTATAGTAAAAACGGTGAACTATTCCTTTAAGGTTGCATTTGGCTTGTGTTATTTGCGAGTGTATCCTTAACAGAAACCATAGAAATTGGAACAACTCAACCAATTTCCAGATTTTAATAACTATCTCATATTTGTCCTCACAAGTCTAAAATCAGAAGGTTTGTATATTAAGGATAGCATTTTTCATATTCATGCTTTTGCATTCAACTGATGATATTCTTTCTCTTGTGAAGATGAGCCAACACGTTCACTCAGTGGTCTCATATTGAAGAATAATGTAAAGGCTCACTACCAGAACTTTCCCCCAAATGTGGCAGATTTCATCAAGCGTGAATGCCTCAATAACATTGGAGACCCCTCGCCGCTCATCAGGGCAACGATTGGTGAGAGTTTGACTAAGACATTAGTAGTAAAAGTTAAATCAAAGAAGCATTTCTTCACACTATGACTCCGTCCACTGTTTGTATGTAGGAGGTGGAATATTAGCAGTGAATAGACTGTGTGGGAGTAGGGGGCGTACTTTTTTCTAGATGGAGTATTTCTTATTAGTTTAATTTATTATGCTTTTTTATTGTGAAGGAATCCTGATAACAACGATAGCATCCAAAGGAGAGCTTCGAACCTGGCCTGAGCTGTTGCCTCAACTCTGTAATCTGCTGAATTCAGATGACTACAACACCTGTGAGGTCAGACAACCAAAGTGATTTTTATTCTTCAACCTTTCCAAAACTATGGCTTATATAACCTCACCATTGATTAATTTTTAGGGGTCATTTGGGGCACTGCAGAAGATTTGTGAAGATTCCTCTGAGCTGTTGGATAGTGATGCCCTGAACCGACCTCTCAATATTATGATTCCAAAGTTCCTCCAGTTTTTTAAACATTGCAGCCCCAAGATAAGGTTAATAAACTACATACTATCTCTGAAATTGTCTAATAAAAGAATTCTAATATTACTCAATAGTTATATAATTATCATTTATAAGTCAAATTGTGTATACAAAAATTGTTTGTAGTTTTGAATGCTCATTGGCTGTGCTCCTCAGATCCCACGCTATAGCCTGTGTAAACCAATTCATCATTGGCCGGGCTCAAGCACTCATGGATAATATCGACACCTTCATTGAAGTGAGTTTTGGCCAAACATTTCAGAACATGTTTCACTCCAAATAGGATTTGGTTTTGATTGTTGTTTTTTAATCTGCAGAGCCTGTTTGCCTTGGCTGGGGATGAGGACTGTGAGGTGAGGAAGAATGTGTGCAGAGCATTAGTGATGCTGTTGGAGGTCCGCATTGACCGGCTCATTCCTCACATGCACAGCATTATTCAGGTGAGAAGTAAATTAGATTATAGAAATATGCTGTGAATTTGTATTTTAAAGCAGTGCTGTTTTTGTCAATATAGTACATGCTTCAGAGGACCCAAGACCCAGATGAGAATGTAGCTTTGGAGGCTTGTGAGTTTTGGCTGACTCTGGCTGAACAGCCCATCTGCAAAGAGGCTCTCTCTGGACACTTGGTTCAGTAAGTTCTTTACCTCAGTATCATAGTTTTTATCATTGTTAAACGTTTGGAAATTTAAATATCTTTACTTTTAGGTTGATTCCTATTTTGGTGAATGGAATGAAGTACTCGGAAATCGACATAATTCTTCTCAAGGTACACATGGGTTTTTTGATGATTTACTATCTTAAAATCGACATAGTTTGAACTCACCTGGCTCATTTTTGTGCAGGGAGATGTTGAAGAGGATGAAACCGTTCCAGACAGTGAACAGGACATCAAACCACGCTTCCATAAGTCCAGGACCGTTACTCTGCAGCATGAAGGCGGTGATGGAGAGGAGGGCGAAGACTTTGACGATGATGAGGATGATGATGATGATACACTATCTGACTGGAATCTTCGTAAGTCACACCGCACATGAGCACTAGACTCAAATTAAAACATATTTTCATTGGATTCCAAATTTTTTTTAAATAGTATAGTTTAGGTGTGATTTATGAAGATTCAATGCCATAAAAGTTGAGCAATGTCCATCTCATGTCGACATACTTAACGCACAGACACACAGCACCATTGACTGGATGTAAACCTGCCACACTGCTTGCTCTGGTGGGATCAACGCTAGTATTTCAACAGTTGCAACTTCACAATTTTTTTTTTTCAACAGGGAAATGTTCAGCGGCTGCATTAGATGTTCTTGCCAATGTGTTTCGTGAGGAGTTGCTGCCTCATCTCCTGCCCCTGCTCAAAGGCCTGCTGTTCCATCCTGACTGGGTCATCAAGGAGTCTGGTATCCTTGTTCTCGGAGCCATTGCTGAAGGTTTTTTGTTTTTTCTTGGATATATGTCTGTTTTTACAGGGTGGCCTTCCTAATACATGTGTGTATGTTTTAAGGCTGTATGCAGGGGATGGTTCCCTATCTGCCAGAGCTCATTCCTCACCTAATCCAGTGTTTGTGTGACAAGAAGGCTTTGGTGCGCTCCATTGCCTGCTGGACCCTCAGTCGTTACGCTCACTGGGTTGTCAGTCAACCTCCTGACGCTCATCTGAAGCCTCTGATGACTGAACTACTCAAACGCATTCTGGATGGCAATAAACGGGTTCAAGAGGCCGCATGCAGGTGCTGTCTGTTAATCACCCCATTTATTTTAATGCTACTCAATACTAATGTTATTCAATTATCTTCATGTATTTATCATCACTTTTTCTTTTAGTGCATTTGCAACTCTGGAAGAGGAGGCATGTACAGAGCTGGTGCCTTACCTGAGCTTCATTCTGGACACTTTGGTTTTTGCTTTTGGAAAATATCAGCACAAAAACCTGCTCATCCTTTATGACGCCATTGGCACACTTGCAGACTCAGTTGGACATCACCTTAACCAGCCCGTGAGTCCATTTATTGTCTTTGCTTTGCTTTAATTATTATATTATCTGACCACTATTGTTGCTTTGTAGGAGTACATTCAGAAGCTCATGCCACCACTTATTGCCAAATGGAATGAGTTGAAGGATGAAGACAAGGATCTGTTTCCACTGCTCGAGTGTCTATCATCTGTTGCCACGGCGCTTCAGAGTGGTTTCTTGCCATATTGTGAGCCTGTCTACCAGCGCTGTGTCACGCTGGTCCAGAAGACTCTTGCACAGGCCATGGTGAATATTGATTACACTCAGACTTTTTATCTTTAGGCAAAGTCATTATCCATTGTCCTTTTGTAATTTGCTTTGTTACACTGTTAAGTGCAGTCAAGTTGCAGTCATGTTTGAAATGTGCTATACAACTAAAATTGTACTTTTGTAAATCCCCTGCAGATGTACAGTCAGCAGCCAGATCAATATGAGGCACCAGACAAGGACTTCATGATTGTTGCTCTGGATCTTCTGAGTGGGTTGGCTGAGGGACTCGGGGGACACGTGGACACTCTGGTGTCTCGCAGCAACATCATGACTCTACTTTTCCAGTGCATGCAGGTCAGTTACTCTACAAAACAACTATGTATCAGGAAGACTTTTCTTTTCAGAATTGTTTTTATTTTTTTGCCAGGATACAATGCCAGAAGTAAGGCAGAGTTCATTTGCACTCCTGGGAGATTTAACAAAGGCTTGTTTTCCTCATGTGAAGCCTTGCATTGGTAATGGTCCGTCTTAGATATTTCAAATAGTTTTCATTAAGTTAGTAGTGTGAATGATATTTTCAAACTTAATTTGACCCAAATATTTCTGTTTTTATTTTTGTCTTATTAACATTGTATTACATTTCAGCTGAATTTATGCCAATTCTTGGTAAAAATTTAAATCCAGAATTTATCTCGGTTTGCAACAACGCTACTTGGGCCATTGGAGAGATCTGCATGCAGATGGGTAATTTGATATTCCAAATTCAGGAACACTAGAGCACAAACAACTTGATTTGCAGCATGTGTCTGTTCTTCCACATCAGGAGTGGAGATGCAGCCCTATATCCCCATGGTGCTCAATCAGCTGGTTGAGATTATTAATCGCCCCAACACTCCCAAGACCCTGCTGGAGAACACCGGTACTGCTTCTGTCAGGTCTTGCATGACAAATAAAGTTATTTAATATTACATCAACAATGACATTTCTTTCTTTAAGCAATCACAATTGGGCGACTGGGTTATGTGTGTCCGCAAGAAGTCGCCCCCATGCTGCCTCAGTTCATCCGCCCATGGTAAGTAAAACAGATCTTTTTGTTTTTCTTTTGGTAATAGATTCATTAAATGTTTTTTTTTTCTGCCTGTCACAGGTGTACGTCTCTACGAAACATTAGAGACAATGAAGAGAAAGACTCTGCTTTCCGTGGCATCTGCATGATGATCGGTGTGAACCCTGGAGGTGTAGTGCAGGTTAGAAACTTTCACTTCTCTTCTAACTTAACATTTAACGCATGTATTTTTTTAACATCCTCTTTTTGTTTGAGTAGGACTTCATCTTCTTCTGTGATGCTGTCGCGTCCTGGGTGAACCCTAAAGACGACCTGAGAGACATGTTTTATAAGGTAATTATTGTGCACTATTGTGACATAAGCAAGCTGTATGCAAAATCTTTGGTCGATCTGACAGTGAGAGTCACAGACTACGTGGATATAAGAAACTTGCACAATTCAGCTCATATTCATTTTCGTTTAAATACTCCTTATGTGTCTTAATTTATACCATTAATAATAAAATGTTCGCTATAAAAACAGGATGCTAGTTATTACTGCTAATCCTGTGTTGGCCCGGGCCATTCTATGCATTGTTTGCATGTTTTTCTCTGTGTCTTGGTGAGTTTCCTCAGGGTACTCCAGTTTCCCCCAACACCCAAAACAAGCACCAAAATTACAATCCTCCAGAAACTCCAGGTTTCTCTCGCATTACACTTGTGGCATTGAAGGATGCGTCAAAGTCAGAGCACAAATTTCCCTAAGGACCAATACCTTAGCCATAACTTTTAGATCCTCTAAAAAAAAAAAAAAGTACATATTGTCGAGAAATGAAATGAAGACAAGGCAGCTGCGATTGCACGTGAACATGGTTTCTTTTTGAGTCCCTTCAAATCGAACATGAGGACATTTGTAACAATGTGCATACGAAAAGATTTCCAACCCGAGATATTAATGACTCATGCTTAAGATTTAGATGCTGTAGCAACAAATGCGTTCAGTTAATCATATTATAATGTTTAGCAGTAATACAGATATAACTAGGGTCCACAGTTCAAAATATGCTGGTCAGATTACACAATATAACTAACCTTTTTCAGACATTTAAATTAAAATGTAACGAGAACAGTAAATGCTGAGAAGAAGAATATTTACTCTCTAAGCTGATGTTGAGGATGCTCATGGTCAGATGCCTTTTTGTTTTAGATCTTGCACGGTTTCAAGGAACAAGTTGGGGAGGAGAACTGGCAGCAGTTCTCAGAGCAGTTCCCCCCCCTCCTGAAAGAAAGACTGGCAGCATGCTATGGTGTTTAGAGCTTCTACACCCACCCGAGGAGGTACTCGCGCCTTGTTTGAATACAGTGACACAACCACAACCTTCAAGTTTGACTCAAAACAATGCTGTTGTTGCAGGTGCGTCAACAGGAGGAGGGTGAATGGGAAACTCATCCATCTGTGTATTGCACTGCCCTGATCTGGGGGGAGGGAAAGGGATGTAAACGGCCCCTGAAGGATGGCCCCCACGCCCTATGTGTTTGTCCATAGAGGGAGGGTGGGCGGGAGGGAGGGAGGGACAGATGGGACACCTCTAGATTAACTAGGCAGGGACCCGACACAGAAAAACTGTAGGGACAGATAGAGGGACGCGAAAGAGAACTGAGAAAAGACCAGAAGAAAGTTTTACCTGAGGAGGAAATGGCGAGAGAGACCAGAGAAAGTTCAGGGATAGACAGGGAGGGAAGATGTTTACAAAGCAGGGATTAAGAGCCTTAGAGAGTTCTGTTACTTAGCTGGGACAACAGGGACAGTTGAGATTTCTATGGGATTCTTAATGTTGAGTGTAGCTTGACCGACAGACTTTAACAGAGACTCGAATACTTGCACAAGCTGTACATGCAGTACCTAGAATTGACTGTGGGTGGCACTATAATATAGACTTTTGTGACCTAACATGTAGTTGGGGGCGGACAAGCAGGTGTCTAAACTGTCTATTTTCTGGGTGAAAATCTTATTTTATGGGGATCTCAATAGAAATCACTTCATCCACATTTTACGGCTGTTAGATAATCTAATCTATGTTTATTCTTTTTTGACACAGTGTTTATTATTCTAATGCATTTTTATCTTTTATCTTTAGTCGGTTTAAAAGAAAGGGTTTTTTTCCTTCTTGGTGATACACAGAAATCATTCCTCTTGAAACGGGAGGATTAGGGCTAACATTTATTTTCCTCACCACTCGGGAAGATTCAAAGACACCCATACGTTTAGTTGTAGAAGTCCTTACGATTCGTGCGTATGTGTCTGTGTGCATGTGCAGTCTGTAAAACCTATTTTGGCATTTTATGTAAGAAACAGAAAGTGAAAATGCATAGTTTATTTAATATGGTACTTAAACTTTAATTCCATTGGTCTTGTCTATTGAGCTTGTCGAGTGAGTGAGCGTCTGTCCGTGTCCACATCCGTACTGATGCCATATTGATATCTTAAGTGAAGCCGTGATCCTCAATGTCGTTGTGATCTTTAACATTTTAAACTGGTCCATATTCTGTTTTGTTTTATTTTATTTTGCTGCTACTGATGTTTTCAATAGTGGACAAATTCGCACAAGTAACGCAAACTTTTTTTTATTTTATTAATGCTACTTTCAGTNCTGTTAAACTGTTTTTTTTTTTTTGCACTTTTAAAATTTTTATTTTTTTTTGTATGAATTTTCTTTCTTTTTTTTAACCTCACCCATATAAATATGTCTTGACCCTAATGTCAGTGTTTGTCATACTGTGTTGCACTGTGAAATTTAAGTGTCTTTGACTGGCAGAAGTATCCCAATACTAAATGGCAAATAAAATCAACTTGTGAATCTGCGACTAATCCGCACTTTTACAACCACTAACCTATTGCCATATTGAGGTGTGTGTGTATGTGTATGTGTGTGTGTGTATGCATGAGTTCTTTCCCCCTTCAAGCATGTTTTGGGTAGTTCATAGCAGGTGTTCCAATAATAATTTTGAATTTACTTTAAATACGTATGCATGCACTTGTGTGTGTGTGTTTTATCACGTATTCATGGATGTGTGTGTCATTTGTATGCCTTTTATTTTAGCATAATGAAGTAATAGACTACCCTTTACACACCAACACAGCACCTCAAAGCCAGACTAGAGCACAGTCAAATAAGTACAAGCTAGGACACTGCCAAAGAGCAATATAGCCACTCAAATGTAAGTTAAAACATGCTACCGTCTCAGAATTCTACACGAGTCCCAATCAGCCAAATCTTTATGACCACAAGCTTCTTAGTGACGGCTTTTTACACACAAAGCTGGAAAATAACTTTGTCTCTGATAATAAGTTCAAAGGGTGATGTTATGATTGAATATGCACAAGGTACCAATAGTAACCACTTCTATGGGACATGTGGCTTGTTCCACACTTATGATTGTATTCAAAAGAGAAATCTATTACATGTTTATTTTAGCTGTATACTTTTACACAAGATGTTAGACTCAGAATAAAATTTAGTTTCAGTCTCATGCCAGCCTTGTGTGTACCACCTACACACTCATTTGGTGGTTCAGGATTCCTCAGTAATTGAATAGCTTGAACCAAGTGTTTGGCCTCTTTTGGCTTAAGCCTGACATGTTGTAGAGGAAAGTCCTTTTAGATACGGCAATATTATTCAAAATGTGAAATGATGTATTAAGTAGAAATTACATGCACATTATAACGTGAAATAAGTTTAAGAGGGAAAAATGATTTTTGCCTGTAACATATACAACCAGCAGAGGGAGATTCCAAATTCAAAAAATATCAGCTCCAAACTTTGAGTCTATGACTCAGTCAACTGAGCAGACAACCATTCTGAGCATGATTTGATTTAAATTTATTGTATAGCACCTAAATCACAACAGTAGTTGTCTCGAAGGAATTTTTGTGTGGATGGATCTAAAAACAACTCCAGGTCTCCAACTTGATTGCACCTTGAGCCAAAGAATATCCCTAGTGGCTTCCTGTTACTTAATATGGAAACAAAAATAAAAGTATGATTTATTTCATGCACTGCTGCCTACAAAATCAGCTTGCATATATCACCTATCTAGGTCAACATTCATGGGATTTTGAAATATAAGAGAAAGATATGCATCTTAAACCATATCAACTGATTCAAGCCAAAGACTATTCTATCACAAACTTCAGTGGTCATAAAGTTTTGGTTGGTTTGTCGAGAGTGGGTTTGATGAAATATTAGAGCATGAGTCTTCCTACAGACTCAAACATGAGCATTTATTTCGCTATGATTTTCAATGAATTACTATTGAGACAGAATTTGACCACGACTGTGATCATTCAAACTCAGATCATTAATAACTACCAATACGAGACAATCTTCAGAGCTTTTACACTCGTTCCTTTTAGTCTTTTGAGCATTGTTTATGTATTGGAACTAACAGTTTGTGATGAAAGTAAGTTCAAATGTGAGATTTTTGTTTTTTTTAAAACTTGCATAAAAAGAAAAAAAAGGAAAAAAAGATGGGATCATAACAGAGATGGATCAAAATGGTTTTTAATACCCAATAAAGAGCATGATTTTGTTGTAGTTTGGCAGATCTTCATTTATGTGTGATTCACAAAACTCTTGACGTGTTAGTTCTTTAGCGTGACTGATGACATCACACCATTATCTATGTGTGTCCTCGTTTACCGTGACTCAAGGCTCAAATTACATTATACATATAAGCTCAACTAAACCTGGAGGACTTTAAACTGCGTAGAAGGAATACAAGATCTTTCCAGTTAAACCTGGGGAACCCACCTTACTTATAATGTTGTTTGTTCCAATCTAAAAAAGTCTTGTAAAACTAAAAGTCATAAACAAATCAGACCACTGTACTTAAAGAAAGAGCCATGTGAGTACTTTGAGAGTGAGGAAATAATTAGTTGGATGTAAAGTTGTTTGTGGTTTAAAAGTAACATATTTCAAAAGTTTTGACAAATTGTATTAAACTGTTAGCATTGAGTTCCAATGTGGACTATAAAAAACTGATGTTACTCAACATTGTGCTGCTGAGGCCCTCTCTGCAAAATTCCATTTTCTCACATCAAAGCTTTTAAGCAGCAAAAGAAGCCAAAGGGATGGTCCCTTTGGCTTCTTTGGGACCTAGCTGGTCACAAATCCCCCTTTAAAACTCACCACAGTGTCTATCTGAGTCGCAATCAGACTATTATTACCAGAATTACTTACACAGTACACGTCTCTTCTGTTCCATCTCAATGTCAGCTGTGGGAGGGCATCCACTGGTGAAACTGGATACAACGTATTGAACACAAGCTTTTTTTTTGCACTTTTTGGACAACACAATTAAATACAGAAATGGTGCTGGAGTTGTAACGAAGAGAAGAGTTTGTTTTTGCTGTTGTTTTTTTTTTTTACAATTCCTGTATCAACCACAGATTGATGAAGGAATTGAGACCAGCCTTAATCATATCTGTGCATCTGATATAGATACAGAGAAGGTCCTTATTGTTTGGACTGTATAAATTTAGGACACTGGAAATGAGCATCTTCATCGGAAGGACATGAGCTGGCTTTTCCTGTTTGTCTCCGGTACTTGTCCTTATTCAGCTCTTTGTTCATCCACGTCCCAGCAGATTTGTTGTTGTCCTCATTTGGAGGGAGGAGCCCAATATGATATTAAACACCTTGTATGGCATCATGTACATAGTTTATTTCACATTTTTGGCGCAAAACAAACAATCTTTACCAATATTATAATTCATCATTTGTTTATGAATGATCTTAAAGTTAGGCAGTGATTTTCATCTATATTGCATAGGTGCATTGGCCAATATAAATGAGACATTCTAAAAACTACAAATTTAGCTTTGGATATAATGTACACAAACACAGCAGCACTGACATGTTTTACAGACACACAAACTTGAACACAAATCTGATACATGCTTGTATTGTTGACGATTCCGTAGCAGACACACAGGGAAAGTGCATAGTTTCTAAAAGTCACTCACTAGACAACAAGTAACACTGATTCCACAAAAGCTTGTTTTGGACCTGTTTCCGCCGAAACAACAATCGTATTAATAACAATGTTACCATTCGACAAACAACGCGCTGATTATTCCGCCATCATACTCTACAACAGGTCCTTTGCGTGTCCGTACCATTGAGCTTTGTGGATTCAGTAGTTACTGAAGATCTCCTTCTTCTTGCTCCAGTCCATTGGAGGAGCTCTCTTCTTGTTGCGACTGGTGGCCAGGGCTTTCCTCTTGGCCTCTGCTGCGGTGGGACTCAAGCGCAGGCCGTTCTCTGAGAAAGGGTCAGGCACGCACCGGTCGTCCTCATCTGGGACCTGCAACAAAACAGAAGCATTGGTCGTCTTGTGCCTTTGTGGCAGCTTTGGCCTTGTGGGGACGTACCTGAATGCTCATATCGGAGCTGCTGATCTCGGAATGTGTGGTGGAGCTGCGGGACGACTGCGACGCTGTGCTCCCGTTGGCTCGAGACTTGGGAGAGGATTTGGGACTGAGGGAGCCGTCTGTGAGCGTGACGTTTATGATGGGGGTGTGTGACGAGGTGAGGCTGATGGTCGGAGACGGGGTCGGAGGGATGCTTTCGGTGGTGGAAACTTCGTCCACATAGACCTCTGTAATATATCAATCAATCAATCAACTTTTATTTGTAGAGCGCCTTTCCTACACAAGGTAACACAAGGCGCCTCACAACCCATATTACATCATGCA
>JAPMNZ010955020.1:0-15786 GCA_029875035.1 Pomatoschistus microps | reverse complement strand
GAAATATAGATCATAGCTGAAACAACACCATTTATGACAGTGGTGAATGATTTATTTTGACAATATGTTGAAATTTAAAGGAAGTAGAGCAGGATTTTATACAATTGACAACAAACACAACTGAATACACATACTTTTTTACGTGTAATCCATCCAATTCATAAGAGTTTTGTCCCAGTTTATCACATGGTTGCTAGGTAACGACCCTAGCGTGCATGTCGTCAACCTCAACCAGGAAGTAAAATTATAAATCCAACAATAAGATGAAACTGAGATGAAGTGTGTATTATAATTAGAAAATTCTTATTTATAATGACGTCAACTGTGTTTTTCAAAAAGTCAAGTCTACTGTCATGCGTATTTTAAAGATTAAACTGTGTTCTTGTGTCTCGTCTCCTGTGTCTGTCTGTCGGAGGTTCTGGGCGCCACCTGCTGGTCAGAGTGGGATCTACAACCCCTCGCTGTTGTCAAGGAAGTGCGTGAACCGTTGCTATCGAGGACTGTACACAGACAGCACCAGCACAGAGTCAGAAATGCTCACTTCGTGTTCATATGCTGCTATATGTGTGCTGCTAAAATTATCTAAACGAGCGAATAATACTAAATATGAAAACATGCAACCACTAGCGACCCGAAAATGACCAATACAATGTTGTCGGATACTGGCTAAAGGAAAGAAGTTCAAGCTAAAATAACTAGCTAGCACACCGTTATCTATCCGGAGACCTGTCGCAAAGGATGCAAGCTCTTGATGACAACTTTTTCTACTCGTATCCTCCTCATAAGCTAAGTGTAGCTAGTTAGATACATCCATGCAAGCTAGAGTTAGCGCGTTATACATATTGTGTTTATCATGACGCAACCACATTCCACATGTCAAAGACACTGTCACTGTTATATCCATGTCTCTAAATAATATCATCACATTTTCTTTAGCTCGTTTGTTCAGAAACTCAAGATTAATCAATGGAAACCTGCAGAAGGAGAAACAGCTGCTGGTGGAAGAGCAGAGGTTGTGCAGAGCGAGATCGCGCAAATTCTTTTTGGAAACCCAGCGACGTCGAAAGTCAGTGTTTCATAATTTACTGTTTTAACTTATCCTTGAATTGACGTGCCAACACTCGGCGCTTGTTTGGGTGCCTGTATTATGTTATTGTGCGAAGCAAGCAGGCAGCCAGACAGTTTATGATTCTGTCAGAAAGACTTGCTAGGTTGATAGAAAGGATGTCTAGACCTGGATCCGCTGCAGGCTTCTCTCAAGGTAACAGGAGGCCTCTGCAGACTGCTATTTGCATGAGGACTGCAAGGTCAGGGTCAATAAACTGGCAAGAAAAGTAAATGTTCAGATGAAATATGCATAATAAGGAGAGCACTTCTGGTGCTTTTGAGAGTTGCTGTATATCTGTTTATTTAAGCCTTATGCCTTTAGCCAGGTTTTGCAATCGATAAGATTCTCAGAGTGAAATAGTATAATAATAATAATGGCCAAATGTTCTTAAAACAAGAAGCTGGACACCATCATTATAGCTGATGTGCCGTTTTCTTTAACCATATGTAATACAATTGATCTAAGTAATTCCTTAATCTAAAACAGTTTGACTAGTTTTCACATGTGTAGTTTTCCCCCTCTGTCACATCTTGAAAAAGAGAGGACAATCTTTAGTACAAAGAGTCAAATAGTAACTCACAGTGCCTGTTTTTACTAGTATGCAAAATATAAGTTGTTGACATTGCAAAACAGGATGACCTGGGACATTTATGAATATTTATTGTCATTGGTTATCCCGTTATCCTGTGGACCAATGACTCCATTGTTGTATCTCTAATGTGTTCTATTGCTTTACTAATCTTCTGTTGCCGAATCGACAATTCAGTGACACTGGTCAGGTGACTGCTAACATGATTTTGGGCTATACAAATATGTATTTAATTGAAACAATATTGTGGTCCCAGCTTTATCAGAAAACATCCTATACCTACATATGTATCTGTGCAAGAGTGGTCCTCTCTTGTTCACTTTCCTGTGTGAATAAGCTGATCTCAAGATTTTCCAAAGGCCAAAAATACATGCATGTATCTTTTAAGCCAGGTCAATAGACAAACTGTTTTGGGTGTGGTGACAAGTTAAATGGGTCTATGGCATAGTTAATTGCTGTGGTTTGAAAGTTAGGCACCTCAGCTTTAAGACTTTGAGACTCCAGGTGCTTTGTAATGACCCCGTAAAATGTCATTAACTCACTAATCACTGTCAGTGAATGCTGTAATTTATTAATGAGTGTGTCGAAAGTATCTCTCGGAACAGACTCTTATTTCAAGCTGGCGAAATGTAATCAGTTAATTTAGTCTGTGCTTTTTTTATTTTTGGGGTCCAGGGCTTTGGAGGAGCGACGGAAACGCTGGGACGTCCATGAGCAACGGCTGATAGAAGACGCACTACAGCAGCGGCGACAGAAGGTGCAAGAGGCCACCGAACGCTTCCAACGAGCTCATCTACCTCCTTCTCAAAGACACAGACAATGTTAGAAATATATCCTAAAATGTACATGTTGTCCTTCATTTTGCCAATAACTTCCTTTTTTTTCTTTTGACTTTCATAGCTTGTAAAAAGAATGTCCCAACTTTAGATGATGCACTTCACCATATCCAAGGCAGCTCACGTTTTGATAACCGGCAATCCTCATTTGGACATTTAAGCAGGTAAATACTTAAATTATAATCTGCTTCTTAAGTATTGTTGCAATTATCTAACTGTACTTTGGGTCCTCTGTTGTTGAAGTCCAACTCTTTCCTCCAAAACATCCTCACAACCATCTCCGCATCATGCCCTCTCAGCCGTGGAGGCCTACACCCAGCTGCTTCAAGAAAGAAGTCTTAATTCACTGCGGGAGAATCGAAACATCACTGAACCCCTGGAGAAGCCTGGTGACTGCAGTTCACAGGTACGGTTACAGGACTGATCTTAGTAAAACCAGATCTTCTGCAGATTGGGGTAGAGAGGGGTAGAGATTATTGAGATTGCTCCCATGACGGGTTGTAGATGTGTCTAGGACTGACGTGCATCCATTTGGAAATTGACATTTTTAGTTTGATTATTTTAAGTGAGGTTTATTTTAAGGTTATCAATGATTACCTTTGTTTAATTGAGTCATAAATAATCTATTTTTACCTTCCTCAAAACATATCAAAAGATGTACATTCTAATACAACAAGATTATTACAAAATAGATCAAATATGATTCATTGCTAGAATAAAATAGATAATTTTTTAACAACAACAAAAAACATTACAATCTTGGAAAGAAACAAGTGCTTCTGTGACCTCAACACTACAATTTAACATGGTTTTACTTTTAAGCATAATGATTCAATAAACTTTATTAGTCATTTCAGTCCTAATATTCTATATCCAGATCAATCTCAGTTAGTAGAAAGGAGATCTGAGTTTCCTTAAGGCACCATGTTACACTTAAAACGGTAATTGCCAGAACTAACCTCTAGATGGCAGCAATATCTCTTTAACACAGTGTTGTGTTTTCACCTGATAAGTACTCTATAAGACCATGAGTTATATTTGCGTTGATTTTTGACTTAACTTTAAAAATCTCCATTCCTTCTGTGTCTAGGAGGACTCCCTTTCTGACTGCATTCACTCAGAGAGCATCTCCAGTAAGGATAGCTTGGATTCAGAGGAACCAAAGAATGGAACCAAATATTTTAATTCTTTATCTCCAGCCTTCTCAAACAAGTGCCTTTCAGATGCGAAGAAGCACTTCCACCAACCAGACTATCCAACTGAAACACTTGTGGGTGATGCTTTAACACAATTCAAAAAGCATGAACTAAAGCTGAAAAAACAAATTGATTTTGATCTGCTCAAAAGTAAGAGTGGTAATAGAAGCTATTCTTGGGTCATAGCAAAACATGAGAAAACACCTATAAATGACTGCAGTGCTGTAAAGTTGACCCAAAACAGCACAAATGACACCCGTATTGTTTCAGCTCGTACCCCCCACACTAAGACAGAACCTGACACCCCCTTTCCCAAACAAGAGTCTGCGCTGGACCTGAGACAACCCAAGGCCAATGATGACAGACAACTGATACATTCATCTGCAACAGAGGTTCTTTTGCCTACCAAAAATGGCAACGGCACAGACTATTTATTTGGGGCTTCCAAGCCAAATGTCTTTTTAAATAATTGCACAATGGATTACACTTGTCAAGAGGGAGCCCTTGAGCAAGCGGGAAAAGACAACCTCTGTGTGTCCTCCCGGAAAGAGCTGAGTGCCTCCATAAACAACCTCAACAAGATTTCAGATTCAGATGACAAAGCTGAGAAGAAAAAAATGAACACAGAGCTGATTCACCGTACATGCCTTAATTGTAATAACACTGCTCCCAGTTCCTACAAGTGCCTCAAATGTTGTGAACAGCAGAATCCAGCGTCCTCTGCGAGCTTTCAGAGAACTTGTGGGGTCCGATTTATTAAAGGAATCCTAAAAAAGCAATCCAAATTCATGTCAGGGGACGTTGCTTTTGTCTGCAACCCTGGACAGATGACCCTTACGAAACAAGTAGCCTTAGCCATTCGTGATAGTGTTGAATTGACCAGAGCTAAGAACAGGGCCTTGGAAAACAGCAGTGCCGTCAAAAAGAAACTGCGCTGGTTTGATGAGGTGCATGTGAACCGTGAAGACAAAGGGCAGATCACTATAAAACAAATATGCAGCAAGTCTTCCAGTCAGTTGCACTCCAAAAACCATTCAGAGGACCACCAACTTAGCATTGGCAGCATTGCAGGGGCTATCAAGGCGGGACCCGACGTGACCCGCACTGTCCCCAATGGTTATCACTTTACACGGAACGCATGGGCAGATGTTGGGGTCCAAGTCAGCTTGCCTCAACAACACGGAGATGAGGTCAAGGTGCAGCATAGGAACAACAAGAGCGGTGGCCTTAAAACCACTACGAAAGAGCGCGTCGAAGCGGCTCCTGTTTCTTCAAGGACCAGAAAGGGCACATACATACGACCTCAGTCTGCCACAGAGGTGAGTCAGATTGCCAGGGCCCATGGGAGACTGGTGATGCCTCGGCCACCTCCTCCTCGGACTCAAGGAAGAGAAGAGCAGAAGGGGTTTGTCATCACCGCGGCTCCATATGGCACCGATCATGCTAAAATCAACTGTAGACCAGCAGAAGAGCTTGTTTTGCAAAGAGAAGAAGTCAACACGTGTTATCCAGTGTATACAAATAATGAAGGCCGGGCGGATAATGGTTTACTGTTCACGCCTCATCCACCGTCGTATACGTGTACGAACACAGACGGCAACACCAGTTCCAAGTCTCGGTTGAGTCATCACGGCCCAAAAGCAGGGATGGAGCACAATGACAAAAGCTCTTCTTTAAAATGCACTCCCACAGAGGAGGAGATATCACAGCTCTGGTTTGGAGTCCGCACTGCCCTGGCAACTAAAGATGGTAAAGTATATTTGGCAGCTTTCGTTTTCAATATTGCAGAATTTGACAGGACGTAGTCAGTGTTCCTCAACCTTTTTGAGCTGTGGCATACCCTTGGTTCATTGAAAGCAATCACATCAGGCACACCACCAGCTGCAATAGAAACAAAAGAAAAAAGTAATTTGCATCTAATTGTATTGTGTGTGTAGAAAACAAAATCGTCTTACATTATTTTCACCCATCAGAGAATATTGGATCACCAAACAACATCTCACGCTGGTTGAAAAACACTGGACTAGATGATCTTACCAATCACGTCTAATATTGACATTAATGATATTCAAAATAGAACAATGAATTATTTGTGAAGTAAAACGGTCTGTCCAGAATGTTTGTGATTGATATCTACGTTGGCAGTATGCATCTGCGTTTAATTATTGCTGTACATTTTTTTGCAGCACAAGTAGCTCTAAGGCATCAGGTTGTGGAAAGTACACACAATGAAAGAAGGAAGTCAGCACCTTTGGCTGTTCGAAAGCTGCCTCACTCCGCTTCGGTACATACACACATAAAGTGGAACACTGAGCAAAGCAAAATTATGATTACTTTATGTTTGCATCTAAAAGTTATGATTGACAAAATTATGTTTTTTTTAACAGCCGTCCAAACGGACTCTAGACCCAGGTAAACAGTATCTTTCTGCTCCTGACAAGCGTTTTGCTGCTTTCTTTTAAACCATTACGTTTTCTGTCCCCAGACTCCTTTCGTTTTGGCCGTATGAACAAAGATGAAACACAAAATGATGGTCGTCCGAGTTGGGAGGACACTCAAATCTCACAAAGGAGTGAAACCTTCCACCAGCAACACCAGCCGGGGTTCACCACTATTTCAATGGAAGAAGACAGAATCCTTCAGTCCTTGGACAGACTGAACCACCGTCTGTACTGTGAGTCGTAGAATCTTTCACATTTTGGGCCTTGACTGAATGCCCTGCCCCATTAGAATCGAAATACATCATGTGCATGTATCTTCCTTTCTTTGAAGATTGAATTAGTGAATAAATAATGTAAAAAAGTAAAAAAATGTTTACTCTTGTGTTTGCAGATGTGCAGGATCAACATTCAGGGGAGGACAGAGCTATGGGCTTTCTAAACCAATATGTAAGGACACATTCTAAATTCTGAACTACACTGAATGCTGAAGTGTAGAAATATAAGTGATTCTTCTATTCTCTTTCCTCTTTGATTCTCTGTCACCTTTTCAGACAGCGAACCTCAATGCCACCAGTCCACAGAAGCTGCACACGGGTCCTTATCAATCACAAACTCAGAAGAGACTCTGACTTTTCTCCAGCACTTCTCCTCAAGAACCTGTGAGCCGAGTGTTAGTGATGGTCAAAGTGACATCAGTGAGCAGTTCATTTATAATCTAGTATGTATTAGTATATTGTATTTAGCTTGTGTGCACTGTGTGTGGCGCACACATCTATGCCTCAGTATTAATATCAACACAATTATATCAGAACAATCCTGGTTATTACTAAACTTAACGAGATACAACTCCAAATGTCAAGCTTTGGGGGACAGACGACTGAGGTGCAGTTTGTTGGGGTGAGGCCCCTCCATATGAGACATGTCTGATTCTGCCCTTTGACTCTCCTGCTGGGACTTGCCTCAGAGAGGTGGAGGAAACACATTTGATGAGTCAAGCCCTGAGCCCTGATCAAAGCTATTGTTTTACAACTAGTGAGTTTAACCACAGGTTTCTTCCGTATTCCGCACTGCTCAGCCAGTCTTTCTGTTGCAGATAATTAAAAAGAGATCAAAACACATGGCCATGTATCATTTATCACATGATATCACTACTCATTGGATTGTCAAGTCTATGTCTACAAGCAAGATATTTTATGCACTCAGACTCCTGCTTGGACATTTATCTTAATATTTCCTTTAATAAAAGGCATGTTTCACCGTTTGTCTGGCCCTACCTCTAACCTTAACTTATTGTGCCCCACAACAGTGAGCTTAATGACATAAGCCCAAAGCAGCACAACACCCAGAAACCCAACAAGAAAGGACAAGACAAGAGGCCTGAGAAGAAAATAGGCCGTTTGGTGCAAGTTCAAGCATGCATGGAAGTGAAGTCACACACTTTTTTAAACATTTCTAACTATAACTATAGTCTATGTTCATGCTCTGCAGGCTGGTAATATAATTCAGACAAATGAAGCAATTCATTTTGTGCATTTAAAGATAATTATTTTGCTCAAGAAGTTTGCTATTTATTCATTTATTTAGTTAAGCAAGTACGGCATTTATCGGTATTTTGGATGCTCTTTTCCAGTTTCCTCTAAAAGAACCAAGAGAAAAATGGAACATAGAAAAGTTAATTTAACTGGTTGGAGTGCAAACACATGGCTGGACTCTTTGTGAAGCTGAGGCCCTGTAGTGTTGGCCTCTGGTAACCCTTTTACTCTAATTGTAAGTGGGGCAGTCAATGCACAGAGACAAATTAAACTCCAAAATCGCCTACATTTGGTTTGGTAAATATAAAGGAGTGTGTTGCTGGTGTCTGGGGCTTGGGTCTAATTGACTGCACTGTCTGCACAATGAGCAACTGTTAACAATTCCCCTTTCACAACTGAGGCGAATTTCACTGAGAATGAGATTTAGGGACCAGTAAATTGCAAATAATTGTTTGTTAGGTTTAAAACTGGGTAATATTCCAGAATGCGTGTTTCGACTGGTAACACAAATGTGATGGTTTATTTGATCTATTTCCTCGTAAAAACTAAAACAAAACAAAAACACTAAATAGAGTAAGATACATAAATGAGCCTGAGGAAGTGAGTTAAAAGAATAAATGTGTCAGTGCCCTTTCATTTCCAATAGAGGGCGCCCAAGAGTTCGTGTCATGTGGCGGCTGCTGCTGGAACATGCGTCACTATTATTTAACACCATCCGCGTAAAACTTAGAACTTGTGACGTGTTGGAAAGGTCATCCAGTCTTATAACTGTGTTTTTAGGCCGCCCATAACACCTTATCAAACCAGAGTTCTGTAAAGTGGGATTTGGGGGGTGAGGAAAGTTACCAAACTTAGTGGGTGGTCCTGAATTCAGAGCTCCAGGGACACAGCGCGCAGTCCATCTCTGTGTCTGCTGAGTGCGCTGCAATAATGTGGGAATGACCACTTTCATTCAAAACAATGGGCATGTTATGACCCTCTGCCACTGTCACTCTCACACAGCATCTTTAGTCATATGCTCCACGACTGATTCGATTTTTAGGTCACAGATGTGCCAGCAACACCACAGAAAACGCTTGGATATTGAGCCTATACGTCTTATTAAATACAACTAGTACTTCCCTGGTGTGTTGTTATGGCCATATTAGAAGACATTGTTTACCAGTGAAATCAAGTTTGAATGTCTGATCACACAAATTTAATCTGAATGTCCACTTGACTTCAGGAAATAATTGTTCTGATTCAAGATTTGTATGTACAGTATGTGAATCATTAGCTTGGTGCATAGCTTCAGCTTGCCGAGTGCAAAGACTAAATAGTGTCTGGAAAAATGTCTGACCAAGCAAAGCTCTGCAATCTGTCCTCTGGTCTTTACAGTGTGTCTGGGAATTAAAGCGTGGTCATAATCATTCATTCAGACCGTGTATGGGAAAAAGCTTTCGACAGAGCCCTATATCCAGAGAGAGGATCTTGACAAAATGATTTCTCAATGGGGCCTCATTTGCATAACAATCATGGGAACTCTGTGGATCTGCTTTCTATGGACACTGTAAAACACATTGGGCTATTATTTTGTTCAAAACCAAATTGTCTTATTTAGGTTAAACCATCAGAACCTCCACAGAGCATTGCACCTTGTACTTTGTGAAATAATACATCATAGTTCTGTCTGTTTTGTTGATCATGGAGAGAAAATTATGTTTTGTTTTTGATTATTTGAAACTATTTGTGTGGTCTTATAACACAACCATAGACTAACAATCACAGGCTAAAGTTATAAAAAGTATATATATATATATACAAACAAGAATATAGAAATGAGGTCTGATAATCTTCTTCCACGTATGTTTTGCAGGTTTGAATAACACCACTATATTATTTGGTTTCCCTGGACTTGTGTTTATTATATGTTTATTACAATGCTGTGTGCAGACAATGGGGGCCCCCGGTCAGTGCCTGTCCCTTTAAATGCTCCTATCCCAATTACAGCGAAGCCCCGCCTCATGGAGCAGACGTCCCATGAGTCATAAAGTTTGATGTCCTGCCAGAGTTGCATCGACTGAGCAAAACTTTTTTTCTCCATAGTGAGCTGCGGAGATTTCTTTTGCGATCTGTGAATTTCCTTTTGCAACAACTGACAGAATACATTTGAGCGAATTCCACGGGAGTCTTTTCGTCAAGAGTGTTTTGAAACTTTTGTCCTTTGATTTACTTTTTGTGAGGAAAAAAACGCAAAAAACAGATTCCAGTGTGGAGTAGAGCTTTGTTACCATCACAGTTATGCCTGCGAGAAGCCCCAAGAAAACAACGCTGTCCTTTGCTGCATGCTTTGACAGCTAACACACACTTTGGAAGTACAAATTCCTTTACATTGAAAGTTTAGTATGACCCCGTGCGCGTTTTATTGCTTTGCGTAAAGTTTTTTTCCACGCGTCTTGGTGCGTAAAAGTACTCCAAGATCATTTCTGTAACTTTGTGAGCGCATTATTTTGGGAAGCACGCGTGGGAAGACTGCTTTGGCACAATGGAACCCGGCCAGCACAACCCTCCAGTCGGACACCAGATTGTCCACGTACGGGGAGACTCGGAGACAGACCTGGAGGCGCTGTTCAATGCCGTCATGAACCCCAAAAGTACCATCTTGCCGCCCTCGGTGCCCATGAGGATGAGAAAGCTCCCAGACTCTTTCTTCAAACCTCCAGAACCAAAGTCACACTCCAGACAAGTAAGGCCGCCTGTCAGCTCTCTTCATCCCCCTCCAAGAAAATCTGTTTTCAGCTGTAGGCCCATCCCGAGCGCTGGGGCCCTGGCCTTCCTGCGCCTGCGCCTGGGCCTCATTTTACAAGCTCTGCGGCGAATGTCGAATGTTTTCATGAGATTAACTTTATTGTAATCATATTATTATTTCACATGGACGTAGAAGGTGTTAGACATATTGTTGCCACTATGATTTTTATTATTTGTTTTGGAATATTCCTGGGAGTTACATGTTAAAACCCTGGATAATAAAATTGTTTCTAAGTTTTCTAATCAATAGGTCTTTTTACGCCAATGTTTATTTGTAGACTATATGAAAATAAAGGAAACACAACAAACTATTTTATCATTACACTGTTGTTATCTTAGGCGAATCTCTGTTCTCTGCAGAATCTCATAGCACTTGTTGATTTTGCAAACGCAAGTTGTCTTGTTGTGTTGTTAACTTTTTGTTCTTGACAACATGTAAACAGTTTTATGATACGAAAAAAATAGTCCATTTTAGATATTAAAGACCTTGTGAATGCTATTTTCCAACTGATTTCTTATGTTCAACTTGATGTATAAAAAGATCCTTTTGCAGTGTGTTTGGTGCGCATGCGCAGTAAATGGTCAACACACATAAGGGTTGGGCACTGTCCCTCATCACGTAAATTAAACAATATTGTCTAATGTTTGGAATTTTAGTTACATACATATTTCAGTATTTAAGTATTGGCTGTGAAGATATTTATGGATGAATATTTGTTGTAACAAAAATGTTTTTATTTTATTGAATTGTCATGTATAGCGTGTTGTCTTCCTTGCCTTGTTTAATTATGTGTGTCTTTCCCACAGGCCAGCACTGATGCAGGGAGTGGTCCATCCTTGACCCCCCACCATGTGCGTGCCCACTCTTCCCCTGCCTCCCTGCAGCTCGGGGCTGTCTCCGCAGGCTCTCTGTCTGGGATGGGCTCAGCAGGTGCCTCCCCTCAGCACCTTCGTCAGTCCTCTTACGAGATCCCCGATGATGTGCCTCTGCCTCCTGGCTGGGAGATGTCCAAAACACCCTCAGGACAGAGATACTTCCTCAAGTAAGCCCAAAGAGTTGCACTCCACAACTGTCAATCACAACCGTTAAGTCTGTATACACAAACAGAAACATTGTTCTGATTCAGTATCTCAGAGAAGTCACTCACTTGTGAGTCAAACTCAGAGAGTGCCCAGCTTGCCTGTTGTTGTGCTGCACACTAGTCCCTATTTAGTTGTGCGTACATATAGCATACATGTTAAAGTGCCAGTCCCTTGAGAAGTCTAAGCTGCTTGTTATGAGTGAAGATTGTGTGCTCTTCTGTTCAGTAAGCATGATGGAGACATTCATTTGCAACTTGTTAGTGTGTACAACAATGGCCAGTGTTTTTTAAAAGAGTGGATTGGGATTCTCAAATAGTAGGTTATTACATTTGGTGGGCCCAACAAACAACAGAAGTCTTTTTGGAGGTTCTGCCATATATAGTGTCCTTTTCTTAGGCTCACGTTTCAGCCAAAACAATGGACCACTGTCACTCCTCCAGACAGTAAAGGACACACGTCTGCAGATCTCCTGATCTCCTTCTAAACTTCACTGCCTGAAATTGATTTTGTAACTTTCCTCTGAAAACATTTTCACCTGTTTTGAATCACATAAGCCTTTTGTGGAAACTATAGTCTTTTAAGGTAAAATGTTGTCAAATTTGCTTTATGAACAGCCTGTTGGGCTCAAATTAGCTAGGATCAAACAGAACTTTCTCAGCAGATGTCAGAAGGCTTCACATCTGGAGAACATCTGGGCCAAGTTGGAAAAATCTTTTTAAAAGTGTTTTTAAGTGTTTTTGTCTGTGTTCAGAGGCAGAGCTCTTGCAGGCCTCTCATTTTTTTGTTATTCTTAATTTATTCACATCCAAGATCCATCCATTGAATAGTTAATAAATGATATCCAGTTGTGAATGCTTATTGGCAAACATTAGCTATAATTCCTTTAGCAGTCAGGACCAACTGGCACGTGTATGCGGATCACAAATCCCTATAGTCTTTGTCGAAGTAAGAAAAAACTTGAGCAGACTGTGTCCATACGGCGCACATCAAAGCTGGAGATATTTGATCTGGAATAAAGGTGGCCTCTGCCGGGCAATCCGCTGAAAAAGACACTCCCCTATTTATAAACAGACCCGTCTGACCAAGTAGTGCTGCTGAGGGAGTGAAGCCAAGCGCGAGAGTGTGTGTGGGTGGTTGCTCGCCCGGGTGGGGGAGGAAAGAGAGAGCTGAGCAGTTAGCAGGGGCTTAGCTGAGGCTCACATTTCACTCAGGTGACCGCTGCTTGTTGTGCATTGATACATAAACTAATAGGGAAAAAGTCTTGCAACACAATCTTCTATTTCCTGTCGCTGATTTAACAGTACATTTGTCCTGGGAGCGCGCTTGCCCCGTACATGCCTCTGTCCCACTCTCTACAAAAGCTCTGTTGTGGATTGAATGGGGATGTAGGTCTGTGATGGTGCCTTTTGTGTCAATGGAGTGAAATGGCAGCCGTGTGGGCATGTCATGTCTCGAACCGCAAGGGGCGCAGGCAGCTTGGATTGATCCTCCCTTTGTCCTGGTTGTATAACAGAGATCTTCATTCACAGACCAGACCAGTCGAGACTTGACCATTTGAGATTCATGTGAGCATTAAAATAGGCTCAAGGTGAGAGGATGCTCAGAAATTATGATTCAAAAAAATAATGATAATAATGTTGTGTTTGGAGGAGCTGCTTTGTGAAGTACTGTTGAGTTTATAGTTTGAATTGTTATGTAAGTTAGTCTTCCTGCAGGTTCACTCTGCAGAAAAGGTAGAAAAATTGCAGATTGTCAAAAAAATAGGCGCGGAAGAAGCAGAACTTAAACTTTTTCTATACAGTGACCTGGCTTCCAGCAAACTTTTCCTTACGTTTTTCGTACATGCAATTTATTCATATTATTGATTTTCGTAGGCCCTCAATCAGGACTCCAACTTTGGTCTGTTCCACATTGCATTTCTTTTGGTGCCTAAAATCTTTATGGTGATTGATAATAATATGGTGATTGTTTTTTTTTTGTAATCGTTAAATTTGAAGTTTTGGGAATACCGCTACTTTCGCACTCAAAGCCGCAGTGCTTTTACATGCATCGAACATTTTAATCTTACCCATTTTTAACCACATTCCAATGGAAACGAATCTGAATCGACCTGTTGATTTTTCCCATTACCCCCCTTCCCACCCCCACAGCCAAAAAGACCCTTCACAACCCGGATGTAATTAGAATAGATAAATATTGGTATTTGCAGACATCACTTAATTATATAAGTAACACCCAAGCCTAAAGTGATGCTATAAGAACACCAAATAGTGTAATGACCTCTCCTCCTCCTGTGGCACAGTTTGCTCCGGCTGTCTTTGATTTATGGCACCGGGGCAGGAGGTTGGGTCACCTTGCCTGCTGCTCCAGTGGGGGTAGGGCCGGGGTCTCCAGGGCTGGGTCATAAACTAATGAAGGTTTCTAATTTAGACACACTGTGAGCTAGCAGAGGTAATCACTGTTTCCGACCGCTTATTAAACGCAGCTTTGAATGAGTTTTTTAGTCCGTGGGAAGTGGGCCCTGAGCAGAGAGGGGTGACCAGCGGGAGGGGGGGGGGGGCTGTCTTTGGCCCCAGGGGCAGGTAGAGCTCAGAGCCCACAGACACTTTGTCTTTTCTCAATTGGATTTTAAGTTGTGGGGATAAGTGTGGTTTCCCGTAGATTAGTCACTTGTGGCTGGTTTTGCTTTTGACATAATTTGGCTTAAATAATATAATCCCTTCTTAAAACAATGTGTTTAATAACCGTATACTGAACAAAGAGCGTCTTTAAAACAATGATGTCCAATGCATGTGATGTATAGAAGTATAGTGTTATGTTAAAGCTGGGAGGCCTAACTTTCAAACCACAAAAAGTCAATTTTATGTAAAAAAAAAGAAAAATATCTTCCAACTAGTTCCTTGTATATTTCCTTCTAACACATGTTTGGCACGTTTTCTCATGTGTGTACTTTTGGTCCCTGTCACATCAGTCTTTTCAGAAAAGTGAAAAAGAGAGGACCACCCTCACTCAGCCAATCAGATCTCAGCCCAAAGAGACAAATATTGATTGCACACGGTTCATTGTTCTTGAATGTGAAAAATATTATATAATATTTTATGATAGGAAGAAGACAGCGGCGGTTTGATTTGTTCAGAATACTTTACTTCTACAATACTCTTTCTGTTGGGACAGACTAGTTATTATTCATGAATATAGTTTCACTTTCTATTAAGGGCTGTGCATGTAATCATATATAATTGATTCCCTTCTGTTGTGGTTTTTGTTCTACCTGTGAAGCTTTCTGCAATCTAAAGATGTATTAATGATATAGTAATCGTGAAAACATTATTAACATATTTTGTATCACTTTCACTACTTCAGAGCATTTGTTTGTGGTTTCAGCTATAGCCAGATAATAGTGACGTTGATTTTTCCGGCCGCTAACACACTGCGCAATGATCAAGTTGAGAGTAATTGATTTTGATCAGGTTTTCACTTGGCTGATTGGTTCCATACAAAGTCTCAAGAGGTTTGAAGAGAGAGGAGGTCCTTGTGAACCCAGTCCCAAACGGTGCTGGGAACTTTCACCCGTGCCTGTGCAAAACCCTCATTTAGAGCAACTTTGTGTTTGACAAACTTTTGGTTTATTGACCACACACAGACAAGAGCCTTCCTGTTCCACGGCCTCCTGTCAGCTCGGTACACAAGTGGGACTGTGAGAAAGTCAGACGCTGTTTGCAGAAGACCCGATGCACCACCTCTGTTTCAGACATCAATGCACTCTCTGTCGGGGATTCTCCACTGAGGTGCGGATTCTCCAAAGTCCTGATGGTTCTGAGCCATCACCGACCGATCTGACCGCAATTTAAACTGTGATCCAGGTGATTTCAGGAGCCATAGAGCTGCATTATTTTGAGGATTAGATACAAGAGGAAGTTAAGCTGGTTTTGAATCTTCTTCATCAACATGACACAATGATGTTGCAAATGATGACCCTTGTAATTTTAGTTTAGTTCATCTGTTCATGTGATGGAAGATGAGGTGATAATTGCTGAAATAAAATGGTTGTTGAGTCCATTTTGACTATCCTAAAACAAGATTTCGCCAATGGGACAAGCCATTTAGTCTTTGTTCAGAACATTTTACTAAGACAGAGCCCTGTAAATCACTATTTGATGAATGAGGTGGTCCTTTCTTTTTCACTGACTGATATTAAAGATGTGACAGGGAGA
>JAPMNZ010955009.1:0-15153 GCA_029875035.1 Pomatoschistus microps | reverse complement strand
TGCAGTAATTCACCCAAACACAACCCTCAGAGAGTGTGACCCTGTGTCATACACTCTCTGACCATACAAATGATGATAGAAATTCATATATTAATACAATTATATGAATGACCGGTGATGTGCAGGGCGATATATGTGAAGAAATGACTGGACTGCAGGGAAAATGTGTACCACCTTGTAAAGTAGTGGCCTTCAAATAAGATCAAATGTTGGCCCTTAAGCATTATCTTTAAAATGTTTAATTTGGCATATTATGTTCTATAATCTTGATAATGATGTGAGTACAATCCATATACAGTAGGTGTACATGAAAAATGGAATAAGACATTGTCAGAAAGCCATACGCTCCCATGTTGGGGTGGAAGTGGGAGTAACTGAAGTCATGCAGATGTAAAGAATGTAATGTATAAATCTTTATAGAAATAATTATGTAAAAAAACTACCCAATCTGGTTTTAGATGCAGGGGGGGTTTGTGGCTAAAGTTTCTGATATTAGCAATAACAACTACAGGTCTGTTTGTGATGAAGGAACAATGTTGTAACACGGTTAAAAACTCAAAAACACATAAGTCAGCGCACACCTCCGAAACCGCAGAATCCGGTCTCCTTGTAGTCCTTGCAGATGTCTGGCTGGTAATCCCACCTCACAGTCGCTCGAAGATGTTCAGGAGCTCGAATCGGTCCTTTTCTGCATAATACACATCGATGTAAATGGCAGTTCATTTAAAATATTATTCAAAGTGCTGTACTGTAGCTACAATTAGAGATCGACCTATATATTGGGTCGATATTTTGAGGTTATTGGCCATAATCTCTATCCAATATCCATACCCCTCATTTTAAAGCTACAGGAAAACTAGGAAACCACTTTTTTGTTTTACTTTGAAACAATGAAACAAAATCTCTGCAACACTAAAAATGTTCTTATTGCAATCAGTCACATTTGCCTTACTCCTTGTTTATTTGCAGCAATTCAAACAAACTAAAAATCTTCCTTTATAATCCATAATGCAAACGTCACATGGGCCTATCTCTAGTAATAAAACAATAATTAAGTAACAATAATAATAACAAAGTCTGCATTCACCTGACCATTCCAGAGGAGGCATTGCCCATGGTTGTGTCTTTAGGTTTGATGAATTTCTGATAATTGTTAATTCCACGGTAGATTTTATCATCTTCTTTGCCGGCTATCTCCTGGTAAAAGTATATAGCAAAGAGTTTAGAGACATAAATTAAATTGTAAAATATTTGTTAAATGCAGGAGAAAAACGACTACTTTCTAAATAATTGGACACAAACAAACTCACTTCTTGGACTTTCTGGCTTCTCTCAAAAATTGCTTGAGCATCGTTGTCCCTCTCAGTGTCCAGCTGGTATGTGGCTGTCGCTCCCATGTCATTGGGTCCTTCTGGTTTCTTTAAAATTATAATATTGAACAAATAATTACAAAATGTTGCAGAATGTGTTCAGATATAAGTCTCAATAGTAAAACAGTTAAACTCACAGCTGATCGAGAAGATTTATAGGCGACTGTGATTTTTCCTTCTTTCTCTTCCTCGCTGTCACTGGAGGAAACAGTCTTTTTCTCAACTTTTTTTGTCTGGAAAAAACAGCTCGATTAAGTTATTATTACAAAGTACACGTTATTTCAGTAGAGGAACTTGTTACTGCTTACCTTTTGAATCATGGGATTGGCTTTGCCTTCTTTTCTGTTTCTTCTGACCACAGCACTCTCCTCTTCATCGCTGTCGTCGTCTGCATACACAAGTAAAATGTGCAATGACATCAGTGAGATTAGAAAATAATATTAAGCAATTCTGCACTAACGCTCATATTTTAAACAGAATTTTGTTGCTATGTTTTTGTTAAATACATTTCCAGTTTTCATTATTATTAGTGCAGTGAACAAAGGTATGTAATCCTATACAGTGAGAGCGTAAGTGGCGTTCACTACAAGTAGGACTAGAAATTAAAGGATCTACACTGAGCCAGATGCAAGCTGTATCCAAAATATTAGGTTGATTTGATAAAAAGTCATGAGATTCAAGCCAAAGACAGACACACAGACATCGTGCATTATAGATTTAACACATTCAAGCACGTCCTGAGCACAATTCCAATTTGCCTTATATTTTGTTCATCTTCAACTATAGGAGAACATTCATACAAAAAAATCATAACTAGGAAACACCACAGAAAAGGACTGTGGCATGTGTCAATTATATCATTTGTGGTGAAACTTTAAATACAAGTTACCTTTTTGTAATGATATGTGGTTGTTAAACCTGCAATTCTGGGAGCAAAGTCACTTTTCTAATGAACAAGTTTAAAAAATATAAAAAATAGAAGGCAAGCCTTATCCCTATACACTTCAGCAGAGCATACGTGATCGTGCTCAATAATTGTGATTCCTTTTATGGAAGAATCGTGGTTACGATACTACACATGATATTGATGTGCTGTAACTATATATATATGCCTAAAATATTTTCAATGTTGTGAACTTTACACCATAAGGGAAATAGACCAGGGATTTAAAAAATAATAACAATA
Organism: Pomatoschistus microps; assembly: GCA_029875035.1. Taxonomy (NCBI): domain Eukaryota; kingdom Metazoa; phylum Chordata; class Actinopteri; order Gobiiformes; family Gobiidae; genus Pomatoschistus; species Pomatoschistus microps. The sequence continues at coordinate 12,597 of JAPMNZ010955009.1, read as the reverse complement.
CTATCACCACGTGAATATCTGTATGCAACCTAGATATAGTGTTACTCATATTACTATAAGCTACTCATATCACCTCCATAGACTGTAAATATCACATCACAAAAGTCAAATCTAATACATCATCCCCAACAGCAGATAACAGCTGAAGAGCCAACGCGGGATTTGTACAAAGATGCGTCAATGAACGGAGAATAAAAACTGCAGGTTATAAGTTAAATATAGATGACCTGTATACCATCTTTTTCGCTCTCGCTTTCCGCTTGTCTCTTTCGTCCGGAGAATTTCTTGGTGGATTTCTTGAACAGAAAAGTGCAGGATCCTGTCGCTTTCGGCTCCTCGGACTCCGCCATCTTTGTTTGTGTGAAAACAGTCGGAAGAGAAACAGCGCCACCACGCGTCAGGGAGACACTGCCTACCACAATAAAATTCAATAGATGAATTTACCATGATCCCATATAATCGAATTACAAAAATAAACATTTAGTTTAATGCTGAAGTCACCATCTGATTTGTTGTTGACTGAGAAGATCCATATTGATTCATTGATTCATATTTTATGGAAATCCAGTTATAACAGATAAGATAAGATAAGATGAAAAATGTACATGTCACATCTGGCATGGATAGAATCACTCAAGAAGAAAAACATTTTGTGCAAAGAACGAAGTGAGCAAACATGTTAAATGCAGGACATATGGTGATATTGTATCTAATATGGTAATATGGTATTGTACTGTCCGACTGTTAAAACTGATACATACATTAATAAATATAATTAATTTTAGTGAAATAGTAAAATATACGTACTATTACTGATGACAAAACAGCATAATTGCAGTATAAAATGTCAAAATAGATACATATTTTGAACTTGTGAAAAACTTTTTACGCTTGATTGAAAATGATTATGTAATATCGATTCACAAATCAATTATCTAACAAATAACCGTTGACTAGTCGCTGAATAAAATGTGTTTAATATATACAGTCTATGGTTGAGACTGTTCATCGTGCATTTATTGTGAAAGGACAAACCGGATCTCGCTGCTTCGCCCCCTCCGCTGCTGCTGCTCTGGACCAGGGAAGCTGCATCTCCATCGGCCTCATCCGCGGAGGACAGCGGGTGTTTGGAGGACACAGAGCCGCGGAGGGAGGGGTGCTGGCCGGGCACACATGGAGACCCGCACCGCCATGGCTCTGGGTCTGACATCCAAGAAGACGTCTGCTCGGAGCGTCTGCGTGGAGCGGAAGAACCTCATCACAGTGTGCAGGTAGAGACATCACGACACGGGCTCCATCCAAGTAGGAGTCCGTGCCTCAAGACCCATTCATTCCACCCAGCAACCACCACTGCTGTTCCAAGCCTGTCAAATCACTTCATTATTGGTGAAATTGAATGAATGTTATGATACAATAGGATGTGCTGGAATTACAACCTGACAATGCAAATGTAATCACTGTATTTCCATATGTTGTGTGATGTCTGATATTTATGTTATTTATTCTACAAGTCAATGCCATGATTCCATCTCCATCTCATTGTGGGACAAGGGCGTACTGTGCAGCTCAAGGACTCCATCCCCTCCAGTGAGCCTCCAGTGCCCCTCGGACTGTGCACAGGACAGGGCAGTGATGGACAGCAAAGAAATACAGTCTATTATTTCAGTCCACCGATCAGAGGTCAACGTAATTTATTGTGAATCGCAATGACTTCAGCTTCAAATGTTCATCATATGCCTACTGTATAAAATCAATAGCAAATGACAACATAGAAATGGTTTATTGTTGATTGCACAAAACTACCATTTATGTATGTCTTTGCCTGCGAAGGATGTATACTTTGCTTGTTTGAATAACTGTTCAAAGCCCAATGTAGTTCTAAAGTCTTCGTTCAACTTCATAATCAACAAGTTATCCATCACTTAATATAATAAGGTCCTGATTATGGCATTATTATATTATTATACAGATAATAATTAGGATTTAGGATCTGTGGGGGTGGGCATATATTAGTCAAATTGAAACATAGTATAATGTGTATTGCTTACTATTAAGAATGTCAGAAAAAAGTAAAATAGACTGTCAATTCTCAAACACAAGAATCTCTTTCTGCATTTCTGTGGGCAAATGTTCTTGTCACATTGCTGATCCTTAAACGTTCACTGCGTAATCTTTTTCATCAGCGTTATGTATTTACTTTACACATTATGTATACATTGCCTTTAGTATTAATCTGGTGTTGTCACTGGAGCCGCAGATGACACAGACTGACAGCTTCGGCTCGTTTCCTCAGGGCAGCTGCTGGTGCTTTTGGACAGCTGCAGCTTACCACCACTGAATAGGCAGTGAATAGTAATATAGAGACGTTCAGCATATAAAAAAAACACTATGAACTGAATTATGACTACTTTTACTGTAGAAACTATATAGATTGTTGCTTAGTCACTGTATATTGTCTTAACCCGGGCATGGTCAAACGTTTCCCCCTGTATCCTGATGTTTTATTATAATTGTTTGAAGATAAATTCCAATTACAAAAACAAACTAGGCCTCTCCAACTATTAACACTGGTTTGGTGACTCCATTGGACAGTATAGTAAGTACAGTGGAGAGTTATGGCACTGGTAGTTATGTCCTCCTGGGATTTACGACAGCATTACTGAGGGAAATCGATCCCAGCCGTGAACCTCTTCGCTGCCCAAGCTTTGAATGATTTGGTGAAGCAAATCCCTTTTGACAGACATGTATAATAAATATATGTTATCGTCAAGAGACAACAGAGAACGAGAGTCAAGCAGAGTTTATTTCACATGCATGGAGAATACACAGTGGCATGCCGAAAAAGAAATAAAAATTCACATTGGACATAGACACAATTAGAAATATAACATACACAAACATGGCTATGGTTCACTTAAGTCTGACCTATTGGCTCAAACTATTGTAATGAATTATACACATTTTATTGAGACGAATGACAAAGACAAAACTAAAATTCCCAATTTGCTTTACTTGCATTTTCTCTCCACTTTCTTAAACGAACAAACTATTGTATTAATGGAAGGAAAGCTCTTTGCCAGCGGTGCGTCTCCTCTTGTTGTCATGGTGCTGCAAATATTGTTGATTTGACATTTCAACTGTTTTGTTTATGTATTCTAAGCAGGAGGTGGAGACACTGTATTTCATCCTTTCTGGCTAAGCTGAAATTAGTGATTTTTAGTGATTCAGACCAAGCCTTTTTAGTCCCTTAATGAATGCATGCATACATAGAATCACTATATCTTCACAATTACACACTTAAATCAATAGACATTTTCAGAGAATTATTTTTTTTATACAAAGATGATCTCTTTCTGGGTTTTGCAAAGTTCACATCTTGTTGCCAGGTGAACTGTGACAAGCTGGCAACAAGCAGGCTTCTAGCTTAGTTTTCTGCTCACGTAAAGCAAATAAATACATGGATTTTGCTGTTACAGACAAGTCAATTTGCAGGCAATTTCATTCTTTTGTGTAAAGTTTAGTAACCGATAGTTACTGGACAAAACTTGCTTCATATCTCTCTTTGTTAACCAAGTTGTAAAATGGCGAGTAAGTTGTTTGGTGGGGACATACAGCAAGATTCATAGGTCAATTATAATAATACAACAATAGCACCATCACAGGGAACAGTCACATTATGCAAACTACATGCTAGGAACTTAAATTGGCTAGTTTTACATTTACAAATGATGAAACATAGCACCATTTTACCAGACGTCATAGCATTAATCACTCAATAGTTGATCTGGAGGCTGCTTTGTCCGCTGCAGTTTCCCCTAGCAACAGGTTTTGCAACATGAAAGGACTGAAGCCTGTTAGTAGGAATCGATAAGACATTTGGGCAATTTAATGTTCGGTATAGTTTTAGCATTATAGCTCTTTCCGGGTGTTGCAGAGGTGGTGTAGCCATGGGGAACCTAAAAAGGAATACATAGGTTATAGGACATTTGGTAAAGTATTGCGCAGTATTACAGTAAAGAGAAGAGGATGTTGTTGGAGATAGTTCCTGTTTTTGACCATAAAGTAACTACATTTGATCAAAGCGGACATGGATTTTCATTATAGTCACAACTCTTTGTTATTTTGTGCTGAGAACTTAGGTTTTTGCCTTCCGATTTAGGTCACAAAATCATTATCAAAAACGTAACAATTCTAGCCCGACTTTTGTTCAGCATTGGCAATTCTGCTATACAGTTTGTTTACCAACCCATGTTTTAATAATACTTTTGCATATCTAGTTTTGTTTTGTTCTCCGTTAGTCAAACTAAGTGATGACTCAATTCCATTATCTGTATTGTTTTGATGGGGTCTGTTCAAAAAATGTCCATGTAAAATTATGATGAAAAGCCCTTTCCTATCAGATCTATTCTATACACATTTCTCCTTGAAACTCTCCGAAATTCTTTGTCTGCTTCTCCTCTGCACCTCCTCTGAACCTTTATACACTTTCTTTGACATTTTACACTTAAGCACCCAGGTACACTGATGAATAATAGAAAAGAGCCGCTCCAGTATTGCAGCTGACTTGGACCAAATCACAATCTCAAGCTGGTATTTATCTGAAACGAATTAGTTCATAACATCTTTCCAAATTGCAAGTAATACATCATCCATGGAAGCCGGTGTTAGATCCTGCTGGTTATATCAATTTAGGAAAGTGGTAGATTTGAAAACGATTGGAAGTTTGTGAGAAGATTTTATCCTAGGTGGCGATCAAAACCTGGGAATGTACAGTAGTAGCTGGGTGTCAAAGCAGAACAAAGGGAATCAAACAAAGCTTGAAGTGGGCTTGGCAGCAATCCAGGATGAGCGCGAGGGGGCACAAAAGAAAGCTTGTCCTGACGAGTCTTGCAGTTGTTTTTCAGTGTCATATCGTACCATGGCATGTTTTCCTATTCCACTCCACACATTTGCATGAGAGGCACGCTAGCGATTTTTCCCCACACATCAAAGCAGCTCAGTTCATTTAGCTGCAGCTGCACTCCTTCTTGAGATAAAATAGCTCCACTTTGGCGGGTCAAAAGAGGCCTTGAAATCACTCTTGCTTCAAGCTTTATCACAAAGAAGTTGTGAAGAGAATAATGAGCGGTTCACTAATAGTACCCTGGGGAACCCCACAATCTGCATTGAGCTGGACAGTCAAGAAAGTGGAAAGTGGATCCAATTTATGTTACTTGTACAATTTTGTGCAGTTTCTACCATCAGTGCTTGCTTGTTCGTATGCAAAGGAAAGGAATTCTGATGAACTTGCATGCCAAATAAAGCATTTTATAGTCAATTTTACAATAACCACAACATGGAGCGACGTGGAAGCAACATTACACTCTACTGACCTGTTTTCTTGATAAATCCAAACTTGCCCCAAAAGTCAAAGTTCCCAGAGTAAAGCTAATCCAGTTTTGGTTGCAGATTCCCTGTAAAGGTGCTGTTTTCTCATGACATCTGCGGCCCCCACCCCAAGATGAGCTCTATTCCCATCTACAGTGTCTTTCGTTTGGGGAAAAAGGCTTTCCGAAAAGACGTGCTGGTGGTGCCTCTGCTGAAGGATGCGCCGCCCAGCGAGATCTTGGTCTTTCCGCTGGAGATGGTGGAGGACCCCAGCGATGTCAGTTTCCGTCCACGGGAGATGGATGAGTTTCCCATGTTCAGTTTGGATTTGCCCCTCTTGATGGTGGTGTTGCCCAGGGTTAAGGCCGTCTTCCCCTCGGTGAAGCTGGTGTTGCCCATTAGGGAGCAGTGCGTCTACCTGACCCAGATTTTTTAGTGGAGATCGGGGCTCACTCAAAGCGAAGCATCGCACACGCATGCAGCACAACCTGCTCTGGAAGCTCTCGTGGGTAATAGTAACCCAGCCGACCAGAGCCGACCAGAATGCTAAGGGTGGATTGCGCGACCCCCGTGGTGCATAATGCCTTCGTTGAGCTGACCGACGTGGGCTCTGGAAGGCCACATACCACCCCTGTGTGCTCTGAATGGACAGAGGCAGCCGTAGGTGGCCACAGCCTTTCTGGGCGGACCGGGACAGTGGTGCGATTGTCCCATCTCCACGACGACACCGGACGGTGAAGGACACATTGTTAGAAAAGGAGGCTATGGGGTGACATCACTTTCATCTCAGCCATTGTTCTATTGCCCCTGATTGTTGGAGTTAGCTTCTGGCTGTAGCCGATATTGCACTCAAATTTGATCAAAAAGTCCATAATGTATCATATCTTCCATGCATATGTAATTCACTGAAGACACATTGATTTTTGCAGCCTGACTTTTGCAGAATGAATGTGGTTCTATATGAATTGTCTTCTAATATTTGTTGTGCATAATAGCATAGACCAATCAAAACCAGGAAGTTTTAGACAGGTTACTTTTATGAGAACTGTTACAACATGATCTTTCACAGTCATTTTCGTTGTTAAACACTGGGATCCTTATAAGTTATCAGTATATATTATTTGCTTGCACACATATTTTGTATCAAAAATGGACGCTGTGCCTGTACATGATGTGAGACTGCTTGTGCGTCGTTGGTTCTGGTTTCCCCTCCCAGCCAAGTTGACATGAACCATTCTCTCACCGCCGTTCTCTGTCTCATTTGCATAACATTCTGCATGGCTGTATACAACTCATTCTTGTTGCAAACCCATTACAATGACTATCTCACTTCCTTACAGCGGTCACACACAGCGGTTTTAAATGAATGATAGCAGCTTTTCTGTACATCTTGTGCTACTGACCTGCTAACATAGAACAAATTGAGAGATCCTTGGCTTTTTGACTGTGCTAATTTCAAGTGTGAACGTTCCAGTAGATGTTGCTGTGTTTTTCGGTGCCTCTGATGAAGGTAGTTTTGAACACAGAAACAGACTTGGTCCTGTAGGAGAGGGTCACGGTGGTGAGCGAGGTGGTGTTTTCTCCTCGTGTGATGGAGGTATTGGTCACCGACAAACCACAGATGCCCAAAGTTATGGTGGTACGGCTCCAGGAGACAGAGTATTTTCCCCAAGAGAAGACGTACCTAGTCCGTGAAATCACAAACCTTCCTTTAGTGAAGGAGGTTTTACTTGTCGAGAATGTAGTTTGCCACTCATTGCCAGAGTCTCTTTTGGACTGCTTGGTTGCTTTAGGAGTCCCGGGGCTGCTGTCCATTTAGGTGTTCCTGCGCCTCCCTGTGAGAGCCTTGCGGAACGAGGTGGTGGTACTTCCCCGGCTGAAACTGGCCCGTCCCAGAGCCACAGTTGTCTTTTGCCTCTGGATAGTTGATTCTCCCATGGAGGTGGTGGTCACTCCCCTGAAGATGGAGGAGTTACCCATAGACACGGCCGTCTTTCCCCTGGAGATGGACGTGCTGCCCACAGCCAGGGCAGTCTTGCCCTCGGTGATGCTGGTGTTGCCCATTGTAGCAGAGGCTGTCAGCCTGTGCCTGGAGCCTCGCTCTTAACATGCACACTGCAGAGACTCCTGTGTGCGGCACTGACAGCTCGGAGGTCAAGAGCCAAACTGAATGTGAGGCAGGGTCAGCCCTAAATAGATCACGCCACAATGTATAGATGAGTCTGAGGGCACTGGACCATCATTCTTTGAAGCCGCGGTCCCTCAAAGAGACAAGACCCAAAAGGACCTGGAAACTCCTCATACACAAAGACACTTGTATTGTCCCTGTGATAGCACTCGCACAGGCCTGAAGGGACACATTGTGCACCACACAGGACAATTGGGGTGACCTCAGTGTGATAAGATGGCATGCCTCCCAAAAAGCTCAGTCCTCTGCCTGCCATTGTACTAAAGAGTTGAAAGACCAAAGTATTTGTCTGCATTTCTATAGTGGAAACCAGCATCCTTAACATTGCACACCTAACAGCTTTAATGATGTGAAACTATTTTGTGTCTTAATGTTTGCATTTTAACTTTTTACTATGTTTACTATATTTCAGATTCTCTGTAAAGACTCTTCTGGAGAAGTACACAGCAGAGCCTATAGACGACTCGTCTGAGGAGTTCATTAACTTTGCCGCTATTTTAGAGCACATTTTGAGCCACCGCTTCAAAGGTAACAAATCAGGTAACATACAAACATACAAACCATACAAAAGAACCAAAACTCACCAAAACATTACTAACACTAAATATCTGGATTTATTTTTGACGGATAATGTAATATTATGTGTCAGTCATGCAAAGTTATCCATCGGCCTGTGTGGATGCAGTCTATAGGATGTGGCTGTTTTGCTGTGGGGGCATTAATATATGTTTATATTTTCTTGGACCAGGCTCAGGAAGTTGGTTCAGCTCCGATGGCCAGCGCAGCTTCTGGGAGTATATTCGGCTGGCGTGCAGTAAAGTGCAAAACAACTGCATCGCCAGCATCGAAAACATTGAGAACATCAGCACATCACGAGCAAAGGCAAGTTTTGTTTTTAAGTTCTTTGTGAAGTACAATATATTTTTTATGAATATATGATGACTGTTTTACCAGGCCACAGTAATAATTCAACATATAGGTTAAAAGCTGGGGTACCTAACTTTCAAACCAAAAACAGAAAAACTTTGCAATAAAAATATACTCACCTGCTCTGAAAAAAACAGTATTTCCGGTCCTCTTTCATATCTTTGGATCAGATTTTTCAAAGCAGTAAAGGGGAAAGATGGGACCACCCTCACTCGACCAATCAGCTCTCAGCTCGAAGCATTAAATAGTGACTCACAGGGCTCTCTTGTACAAATATTTCAAAGATAACATGTTTCGAAACCTTGTAGGGTCTGATTTGTTCACAACATTTTACATTTATAAGACTTCCTTCTATTGAGACAATGGGAAAATGTATTATATATGAAAAAGTTTGACATCCCAGCTTTAAATATTTTAGAGCTAGTTCTAGAGGTTCAATAACTTGGAAAACAATTGATTTTACTACAATTATAACCATAAATCTGCTCTATAACAGCGAGTGAATCTTTGTCACATCCTTTCTCTCATGTACAGGGTCGTGCGTGGATCCGAGTGGCGCTGATGGAGAAGCGTCTTTCTGAATATGTATCAACTGCTCTGAAGGACACCAGAACCACCAGGTCAGTATTTCAAGGATTCTCTATGTATTTTCTTTTTTTTTTACTTTTTTGCTTGTAATTAATGGGCCAATTCACAAAGGACTCTGTGTCATGAAATAGTAGGAGACTTGTATATGATTGTTCAGTGTAAGGGCATGGGTTGAATGCACAACTTTTATAATACTGCGATCCAATGTATTTGATCTATAGACTAGATTTACATAAAATAGTATAATAATGTCATTGTACCCTTTTGCAGTCCTTATGACATTTCTCACATTTCTCCACTGAGGGACCAATAAGGGTTTATCTTATGCAGTCAAATTGTATGGACTACACAAAGATTATTAGTTACTTCGAGAACAATAAACTATGGGACTTTGAGGGAAGGCAGATATTTGATATAATGTTTTAAATACCCAGCCGTCAAAGCCTTCGGGCACGACGTTTTGAACACAAAGTTGTATTAAAAAAATAAAAATAAAAAAATAAACTGTCACCAGCTAATTGAACAAAAAGTCTTACCCTAACCCTCACACTGGATACATTTACATGTCACATCTGGTATGGATAGAATCAGTCAAGATTGTGCAAAAGACTGAAGTGTAAACATTAGGGCTGGGCAATAAATCGAATTTAGGCAATGAATCGGCTTTTGAAAAAATCGAATTTTTTAAAAATGTGAAAATCGTGAAATCGGATGAAGGATATTGTGAGAGTTCCGGTGTTGGCACATGAATTATACTTGCAATATCAGCACAGTCTGTATGAGACTTTTATCATACGTATTGGGGAAAACAAATCTTTTTTAAACAGTATTTTTAAGGGCAAAGTCTGTCTTCGGTGACTTTAATGAAAATCGATTTTAAATCGAAATCGTCCAAAGCAGGAAATAAAATCGAGATTTTACTTTTTTGCCATATCGCCCAGCCCTAGTAAACATACAAATAAAGAAAACACAGTGACCAAAATACATCAAAAAACATATACAAAAATGCTGTTACTTTCGCAAATTGGACCCGGTCAGTCCAATAACACATGATGCGATTCAGTGATTTTCTTTCAAACTAGAACATGTCGTGAGTATTTGTGTATTGCTCGTGGGAGAGTTGTAACAGTGATTCCACTGACAGGAGGTTTTATGACGATGGCGCCATAATGCTGAGAGAGGAGTCCACGGTCCTGACAGGCATGCTCATCGGACTGAGTGCTATCGACTTCAGGTGACTAGGCCTTTTTCCATATTCACTTCTTCGTTTTATCTTCGCTTCTGCATTTTTTTGTGTGATAGAAATTTTACCATGTACCAGAGTCTGTTTTGTCTTAAATGTCAATATCAATGAAACATGTGCAAATATGACTTTTATGGTCTGATTTGGGATTGGATCTTGTTTCTTATGTTTCTGTTTAGTCTTTATATACTTGACCAAAAATCTGAAATGTAATATTCATAATTTGTAATGATCACAAAATCATAATTCTTTTATTGCCATTGCCAATAACAGGAAGTCGCCAACAAGACTTTTGCTCTGGTAAATGATGCAGATAAGTAAAGATGAAAATAGTTCAAATAGATATAGAGGCATGCATACAAAAGCCATATTATAATGTTTAATAAGTGGTTAATAAATACATGTAAGTCTTTGTAATCACATTTAATTCATGACAAAATCTTTTACAGAAGTTTAAATGACTGCATTTACCAGTTTAGTAACGAGTAACACAATTTCTAACTTTGTTATTGTCTTTTTCAGTTTCTGTCTCAAAGGGGAGGCTCTTGATGGAAAACTGCTCGCTGTAATCGATTACACTCCGTACCTGAAGTTCACTCAGAGGTAACTTGCTTTAGACATTGTTTTGAAGAGTGTTGCTAATGCAGATCAATGTTAAGAAAACACAAGTACTGTTTAGTTTTGGGACTATCTCAGGTCAAATTACATTCTCTACAGTCACCCAAACTCTTGATTTCCCAAAAAAAAACAAAAATTAACTTCTCCCTCTGGTGGTAGCTGAGGGAGCTACAGGTGGAATGAATTTTTTTACCCTTCGTACTTGTTTCACCATATTATTTTCCACTTAAGATATTATTTCACATTCTAAAACAGGAAATGGCAAAGTAAATAGTGTCATTATCATATTCAAACACCAAAAATAATGCATCATGTTTGAGATTTCAGGATTAGCTTGTTTCCTGCCCAGTCCATCCCCAGGATAATGTAATGTAATGTAATCTCATCATTGCAGTTACGATTACTTGAGTGATGAGGAGGACAGGCGCAGTGTGGACAGCAGCAACAGTGAGGAGAGCGTCCCGGAGCATCCTTACATCCCGCTGGTCACCGACGAGGAGAGCTGGAGCAACAAGTGCCGCAAGATGGAGCAGCGGTTTAAGATCGTCTACGCTCAGAAGGTAAACATCCTGAATCGTCCTTTTTTTTTTTTTTACCACGGAGCTAAGGTCGCGGAGGCTGAGATTCTTTCAGCATGTCCTGGGTCACAACAGTCCAATACTTTGACAGCATCACGAGATATACAAACAATAATTCACAGCCATTGAAACACACACCACAATACAATACAGACAAAAAAAGAATCCAAACCAAATGATCTATCCTTCTTAAGGTCTGTGTCACGCTTCGTTCAAAAACAAACTATAAAGATATCTACAGAAACACTACAGAATGACCAAAACAAAAAACTGTGTCATAAAAATAGGGTTAATAGATGAATTTAACTGTTTTTAGTAGAACAATTCCAGGCTTTCTGTGCCAATATAATGTCCCAATGGGCAGTGGATGGGCACATTTTGGCATAAAAAAATAAACAAACTTTTGACAAACGAGGACAAAAATGTACTTATTATTAATTCTCATTTTATTATTATTATCATTATCATTATTATTATTTTTATTAAAACTTTATTAAGGACTCATATGCAGGCATGAGCAGGGTTACCATTGCAACAACACATCGTCAGTATAGAGTAAAACTAACCTGTTTCACAAAGGTCCAAACACAGCCGGGTGAACAATCCAAGACTTCTTCAGCTTTGGGACTCACACTAAGATGAATTTAGAATCCAAAAATTCTAAATCTAAAATACTAGCTAATAAGTTGAACAATGAAAAACAATATGCATAAAAGTAATAAAAGGGCAGTGTTTTAATTTGACAGTTGTATTTAATATTGTTTCCTGTGTTATATGTTTTAGGGTTACTTGGAAGAACTGGTGAGACTCCGAGAATCTCAGCTGAAGAACGCAGAGGGCGACAACAAGCACCTGAGGGTGAAAGTGGACGAGCTGACGCTGCAGAGTCAAACAGAGAAGAAGGAGCTGGAGGCCATCATCCTGGAGCTACAGGCCCAGCTGTGAGGAACCACGCACAACAAAAACACACAATTACAGCAATCACATCTGCACAAAACGATTTAAAGATGATTTGTGAAGGCAGGGCACGCACACACACACATCCATTATCTTCCGCTTTATCTGGGGCCGGGTCAGGGAGGCAGCAG
>JAPMNZ010954991.1:0-12391 GCA_029875035.1 Pomatoschistus microps | reverse complement strand
GGTCTGAACGCGTCTTAAGGACACATTTGCAGACACATGATCCATAGCTAATACGATAAAAAAAAGAAAATGTTATAAAAAACATGGATATTAAAATTAGTAAAGAACCAAACTTTGGGCAAGCGATGGGTGCATTTCGACAATGTCAAGAATATTTAATTAAGCAACAGCAGCATTATGATGGAAATGATCAACATTATACTAGTTTTTTTAATTTAGGTTAAAATATTAGCCAGACCAAGCAGGCCCACAAGATTTAACCATACCTTTCTGCTTTTACATGTGTGGTGATTACTTTGCTTTATGAGGAAGAGTCAATGGAGAGGGGGTTTTGAAGTTCTCCATGCAGTGGTTCACAAACAGTTCAAACTGAACGACAACGAGTCCCATTGAGAGAAAAAAGTCTGTCATTGCACTGAGTTAATTCCGTGGTGAGAATGAATCTGAAAGGGTGAAGCTAGAGCAACCGAGAGACTAGACCTACTGGGCACATACCTAGTACTTGAGGGATGCCGAGGTGTTGTTGGTGCATGTGCCTTATGATAACACATGTCAGGCGCTATCACACAGCATGGTCTTCACAGAGGTAACAGAGATCCCTCAAAGCCCTGGGAAAACGTGGAGGAGCGTGAAATCACCCTGATCCAAAGATTCCTGCTGCATACCAGTCCACTGAACCCACCAGAGCACAGGGGCCGCAGATGGGCAGGCTGCCACTGATAAAAGGGATGACAATCACAGAAGAAGCTAGACCAACTGTGTGCATACAATCTGTAAGTTGTGTACTGTACAAACTGCATGCCGGTTTAGATTTTTACCTTTACAAAAAATCAAATGTCGATTTTATTTTTTATGTTTCATACTTAATACACATGTAACAATCATGGTATTTCAGATAGTTTTCATTGTAATTAGTTGTATTTAGAATTTTATATTTTAATGTAGTTTGACTTAACGAGGTTGTTTGGACAAAATTATGCCAAAATGTGACTTCAAACAGCCTAATTTCTGACAAATTAAACACGGAAACCATATAAATAATATATGTTTAAACCAATTTGACATGTCACCATTTCCTAATTCGTTGACGTCGTGGAGGAGGCTGCTGTGAAAGGAATGCTGTGGTATGAACTGTGGTGATCGCTGTTCTTGGTTGAGAGAACATGAGGCTTCTTCACTTCAGTAATTTAGTGCTATATAATATGGAACAAAATTGCCAAGCCCAACAAAAATGCACTCACAATCATTCAGCAGTGTTTACTCTGGGACATTGTATCAGCAGGTCTTTCTTGTCACATCAAAAGCAGGTCAGCCCCAGTAGTTCCAGATCACAAAGGGAAAAATAGTTCTTGATCATTTTGGAATTCTTGAGCATTCAATCTGAAATATAAATACAAATATTATGTTTTTACCTCTGCTGCTGTGACCTTATGCTGTGATCCATCCATCTATCTTAAGTCTATCTATCACACAAAGTGTCGATCCATTCATACATTCACACTGTTATATACGTTTTTAGTGGTAGGGAAACCCAGAGAAAATCTTTGCAGACATGGGGAGAACATGCAATCTCTGTACAGATTTTCCTTGTCTGGAGGTGGAATCAAACCCAGGACCCTCTTATTGTGAAGCGAATGCGCCAAATTCCTGCCTGACAACAGTGAATATTAATAATGAGGTTGAGAATCACAGGGTTCCTCACAATATTATTTAACACAATCATGGCTCTGGCCGAACCAGCGACGTGGGGCCTCCCTCATATAGAATTAGCACCCACAGAGAGATCCCCATGAGCAGAGAGGGCAGGGCAGTGGTCGAAAGAGTAGCCTTACCTCACAGGAGGAAAAAATAGTCCGAGCTTGAGACAAGAGCTTGACAAGAGAGAGTTGAGAGGGGCTGGACCCTGATCTTTACTGAAATCGGACCTGAGCAGACAAGAAAATTAAGAAAAAAAAGACATGAATGCAATAATACAAAAGAGAATATGAGAATATAATATATATAACACTCAAACCATGTGACATCAAGAAAAAACAGAATACAAACAAAAAATATATGCTAAAAAGTAACAAAACAAACTTTGTAAATACAAATCCTAAATAATCACTCCTCCCTTTCCTACAGCATTGAACTCAACGTGCATAATGAAACAATCAGAAGTAATACCAGTGTTCCAAAGTTGGTTCAGCAACGGCAATGGTCATATGGGTGAACTAGACTGTGGTACAGTGGTACAGTACAGTGGGACAAGTGATACCATTTCACCATTTGAGTGCATCACTTGAAAGATCTGCAGTTCGTCCATAGGTTTAGCGTGTCAGCGCAACGTAGCATGCTGCAAATGTATGCATTTAGTCTATTATACTATGTTTAAAACCTCACACTAGCAAAGCAGATAGCCAGGTTAGCATGTTGGCAGGTTACCATTAGCAGTGGTGACGCCTATCTTCACCGTTAAAACTGTGTCATCACTTTTCCCTGTAAATGTGATGACAAAGTACACATGTAAACGTGAACGTTATTGTCCCCGTAGGGAAATTTGCTTTTGCTCTCTGCATTTGAGCAGTGGTCACTGTAGTACAGCGCCATTTTTAAAAAAATGGCAGTGATTGGTCCGTCCCGCGGGAAAATGTGTGAAAACCATATACTGTAAATATTAACGGACGTAGTCACGGCTATCTCCGCCGTTCTAACTAATGTTCCACATCTTCCGCGGTTTATGGGCAGTTTCAAAATGTCCACGGGGGCTGGAAAATTTGAAAAACGCATCTGCGCATGCATCCGCCGGCACGAGCCCCATTCATTTAACGAGTGCATTCAAAAGTCCACAGCGGCTAAAGTAGGCTGTTCCAAAAAAACTCCCCTCAGCATTGACACGCATCCAGAACGTAGCGTTGAGCCAATGGGCCGAATTTTTGACCGGCTCATGATAGAACCAAACAGGCAGCAGCCTCTACACCATTTGCCCTGTGCGGCTTGTTGTGTAAATTGGGGCGATATATTAAGATTAAGCAGGGTGTAATCTAGCCACAGCTAGATCTATCTGCATGGACAGGAAAAAGTTACATATGCATTTGGCATCTGTTATTCATTAAATAAATTGATAGCAACATAAGTATTCAAGGATAAAAGTAAATGGCATTTTTTGCAATGTCTATTGCAATGAATAAGAATGCTGAAAAATCGCATGAACTACTAGCAAATAAAAGTGAGAATCACTAAATCAACAAAAGGAAAAGAGGGTGTTTCCTGAATTCTGGCGCATGCAGGAATGTTTTGGCTGAACTAAAACGCTTTATTCCAACTAGAATGCCAACATTGGAAGAAACGATGATGGAACAGATATTGGCCAGGCCTTCGGTCTGGGCCTTAAACACAAGAGGGTCTCTTCTTCCTGTGTTCACCCAGTATTCTAACAGAACTCTGTACGTCTCTATCTGACGTCCGGCAGCTTGCATCCCTCATTCCTGCTTCTGAGAACATTGCTCTATTCTCTGACATGTGCTCCAGAGTAATGAGGAAACGCAAGCGGGACCACTTTAAACAAAAGGGTTTTTTACGGAGTGCCAGAAAATGAATTTGTCTTGCATGGTCTTGGGGTGATGCAATCAACTTTTTAAAATGCTGAAATATTTACTCAATTAGCATTTTCAGGCTCCATGCACTAAACAGCTTTTTACTGCTATGCACTAATAGGCCAATGTATGTATGTAGGGGGCAGTTAAAAGCCACAGAATGTTTATATGTTGTGAGGGGATGAGGAAATGTTTCACAAAAATGTAAGCCTGGATAAAGTCTGGATTTTAGGCCGGTGAGGTCACATCCTTTAGCGTAGAGCTAACTTTATGTCAAAGGAATCAGTCAATCTGTATGAGCTTTGCATGTGTGCCTATAACAGGCAGCACAGCACAGACAGAAAAGTCAAGGTTCATAGTCTGGGAGTGTGACTGCAGAGACTGATGTTTCTCGATTTACAGTTAGGTTTCGGTATGTTACATAACTCAGCACTGGGGGCCCCAGTGGCCTATTCTGGCAGTTGGCTCAAAAGTTCCCTCAGCTTTTCTGCTCATTTGCTTCACGACACACAGATGTCTTGAGGTGGTGCGGTGAGTGAGATGGGCACAGGCCAGGAGGCAGCGGCAGTCTGTCACAAGAGTACAAATGTGTGTGGTCAGAGATTAGGGAAGGAAAGGACACAAAAGGAGCTCCTGTGGCAGCTGCGGTTTTCAAAGTGTAAGGGATGCTGGACAACTGCTGCTTGCTGATTGGATTGAGAGGACATGAGTGGGTGTGTCCTGGCAACTCCATGCTTCCTCTGTGTGATGAGAAGAGTGACAATTCATCAGAGACAGGATGTTCAATAGGAAGACAAGATCCCTGGGGCCGATAGAAGGGCCCGCAGCTGGCCATTCGATGACATTGGATCAAACAAAAGTTAGCTTTTCGTTCTTGCCCTTTCTCTCAAGCCATGTGCCTATAGAAAAATGAGACATTAATCAGAAGCAGAGCACACAGCCGTTTCCAGTAAGTCATTTTGAATCCGTTTATTTTAAGCAAGCGGGCCCCACTGTTCCACAAATAACATTTCTTTCTTCGTTCATCCACTTCCCCTCAGCTCTGCAGCATTTCCACCCTGCACACTTACACTTCCCCCCAGAGAGCACGGAGGAAATGGGGGGCCTCAAAACCTGAACGGGAGCTCTTTGAAAGAAAGCGGCTCTATGAGGTGATATGCCGCTTGTAACTTTGGGATGAAGATGAGAGTGAGCGTCATAGACTATTGCAGGCCGAGACTATTGCAGGCCAAGACTGAGCTAAGATGCCCAGAACAAGAAGAGCGGCAGTTTTGGTCCTTATTCACCTCATTGTTATGATTTTATTTAAATGTAGCAGGAACAGCTGAGGGATTAGATAGCTTTCACATGAAACAGACATGGATTGCACCTTTAACAGGCAAACCAATAGTTTTGTCAGTGCTTTTATAGTGGCTGTCGATGTATACAGTATTAGACGCTTTGAATGGAAGCAAAACTTAAACACGTTGATTGGACAGCACTTGTGTCCATAGGTGTCAATGTGCCATCTGAGCGTTCCGAAAAGACTAGCTTGTCAGTGCCAGCAGAACCAAAACAATATATGTGAAGGCTGATATGGCTTTTGCACTGCTCATGTCCTGACTGCTTGCACCATATTCTAAAGCCAAAATGCTAATTGGACAGTATTAAAAAGAAAATGACTCAATAATGTGTCAGTGGAAAAACCCTTTGAGAAAAAATATACTTCTCACACGTCCCTCCATGCACAAGTATGTGAGCAACACGAGCTAGAGCTATCATCCACAGTGAGTGCTGATTAATCAGAATGCTCACTTTACTCTTGTCCTGCGGAAGTAGAATCACTGTGAACTGACTGCACATGACCGTGAAAACTTTGACTAGCACTCTCCTGTCCCTCACCTCCTCCACAGAATCCAGGGAGCAGTCCTGAGCGGAGCTCCTCCTGACCAGCTTATTCAGTCTGCTCCTGAACAAGTAGGTCAGGAGAGCCAGCATTTTGGACATTTTGATAATGTACATCGCTGCCATCAGGAGGGAGGAGTCTCAGGAGTGGTCCCAGGGTTCTTAGACCCTCCACTCATATACACAGTTGGGCTTTGGAGAAGTATGAAATTAACACTTTATTTTTCCCCGTGGGGAGCTTTGTCTTCTGCATTTGATCCATCCTACAAAACCACTCCATCAGGAGCAGTGCTCGCCATAGTAAAGGGCCTGGGGACCCATTTCCAGATGTTGATGCTCGGCCTGGTCAGGAGTTGGAGGATATGACCTATTGTGGATGTTTTTAGTGGTAGGGGAAACTGGAGCACCTGGAGGAAACCACAGACTGGGATTTGAACCCCTTGCTGAGAAGTTAGAGTGCTAACCACTCAGCCACTGCCGCAGCATAGGGAGGGATCTTGACCCTTTGGTGAGAAAGTAGATTGACTGATAAGTCGACAGTTTAGACAGTGCTCCCCCTTCACCACAACAGTCCGCTGGTGATCACTTCACCTTTTGTGTGAAGGTAGTGAAACAAAAAAATGAGAAAGGTTTCTTCTCGAACAATGTTCATAGTTAAAAATAACTAAAGGATTATATCCACACTCTTTTTCATGGGATTGTCTATTTTTTTTTCTGTGAATGATTTTGAATGTCCTTGTATGATTTAAATGTTTCCTTTCTTGCTTTGTAAAGTATTTTCAGCTACCTCAGTAGTGTTTTAGTAGCTTGACTGGAATTTGGACAGAGATCCAATAAAATAAGCACATACAAAATATCTAAAAGACCAACCACATGCTCATACGTGAAGAAAATGTAGTTGGACTTTCACAGTTGAAAATAAACTGGTATGTTGCTTTATTCAAAGCTGGCCAAACCAGACTGGCTTTTGTCAACCTGTGAGCAGCAGCAGGTGGATCACTGCGATCAAGACACAACAAGCTGCACAATCACAGAATCATTTCTCACTTCTGCAAACGTGACATCCGATCCACTGCAACATTCCCACAAGCAGTGCGTCGTTGATCTGTCTTCAGAAGGGTTAATAATAGTTACTGCCCAGGAGAAAAGATGTTGCTTTTAATGAAACTCATCAATTCTTCCCACCAAAAGTCTGGGAGTTACTGGGTGCACCCTGTGGGATGTCCCGTGCTGGGAACAGAGCAGGTTCACATTGCAGTAGTAAAGGCACACTCATGTTGTTGATCCTCCAGCACTGCTTCCCAGGATCAGGGCCTCGTCTCCAGGGAGTCACGGCCGCATCATGCTGCAACCTCAGCAATAACTAACTTACACATTCACTAGCATGACCCAAATACTGCAATGTTACATTCACCTGTAAATACATTAAACATTGAATTAAATAAATGAGCAAATGAGCTTCTTAGAATAACTTTCCTTAAGGTTATATTATGCTCAACTGAATACATTGCCTCTGGAAAGTATCATGAGAGGCTTTAAATAAAATATGTAGGCGATTATTTTATGAAGCTTCTCATGCCATCTCCAATCGTATGCATATGTATATGTGCAGTATCTGCGCTGTAAATTCTATATGATACTTCTGATATGATTGCACTTGGATGGATAGATGGATAGATATTGAACTGCCTTTCATTGCACTGTTTTGAAGTGTAATGACAATAATGTTTAATCCATATGTTCAACATGCATAACAAATATCTAAATTCATTCAGAGGGCGTACTTTGTTAAGAAATAGAATTTTATTCTGACTTCCTTTACAGCACAACTATATAAACAGCAATTATTCTTATTCTCATGGAAATTTAAGGGGGCTTCCCAAACAACCTTGGTCTTTGTCTTTGTTTCCCAAACTTATGTAATCACTAATAACAGGAAGTAGTGAGGCATGTGCTATAGCAGCAGCTATGGTCAGAGCTTTCGCTGTCGCTGAGGAAATGAAAGCTCGACTGCCTCATTCACTTCATCGTCAGACAGAAATAAAGAGGGAAGGATCTGTTTTCTGAAAGTGCCTTAGAAATGATGAATGTGCAAAAAAGTATACATTGGAAAAGACTTGAAGAAGACTTTAAGACAGAGACATAATGCTGCATTGGATTCATTCCCTTGACCTTGTAAAAAACCAAACATTCTTGAGGAATGTGTGAAATGTGCAGCGTGGGAGGAGAGTTTTGAAACATGTGGCTGTTTTCGAGACATGAAAAGTTGCTAGGGCTTTCAAGGTGCGGCTTCCCTCTTTATCTGCTCAGTTGTAACAGTCTGACTCATATTTGTTCTCACATGTGAATAAGGGGCACTGAATTTGTACTCAACACTTGACTTTCAGCTTTCAACACCTAGGGTTGGGCAACCTGGGAAAAAAATATATCATAATTTTCTCCCCACATTGAACAGTTGCGATTTCAGATTTGTTTTATTTATTTTTACATACATAAAAAAAATAATAATAACTGTAATGACAAAAACAATATCTATAGCCAAATGGATCTGTTGGTGAAGTCATGTCCCATTAACTATGTTTCTACATAGTGCCATGATCACTCCGGAAGATGTTCCTGGACAAGCTAACGTCCATGTGGACCATGACTGTCACCCCCTGCAGGACACTGGAGGGGGCAGTCAGATATTAGTGTTATCACTTATCACTGCGTCCACGCACACAACCGCATTAAATATTTAGCATTTTATATTTACCATACCTGCAACTAACTTTGTGCACTAATAAATGATTAGTAAATGTTGAATAGAAATAATTGTAGTAAGATAGACATAAACAGTTCAAGCCATGTTGGCATATACGTGACTACAGAACTGAGGAGTAGCTCCATGCCATTTTTGTTGTTAAAAAGTAGCTTGACTCTAACCTTAGTTCCAAAACACGCATCAAAAATATCAGTAATAAGGTCAAATTTAGCTCATAAAATGTTCGGTTCATTGGAGACTGCTTGTTATCATAAGCTGGTCTAACACACATGGTACAACAACTGGTCCAATGAAATCATTATATAAATAAGCTCTAAAAAAAACGTGAGAAAAATCCCTACAGATATTGCCACTGCCATAGCTTGCAGAATTACAAATTATTGAGCTGGGACAATCTTATTAAATTCAAAAACAGTTATTCAATGTACAAAATCAAAACCGGCACCGCTCCCAAACTGCCTTTGGCCAGATCGTCTTCCCCAGTAGAGTGTCCCAACAGTGGAACACAGGACCTGAGGCCATTAGAGAATCACTCTCTATCGATTCGCTCGAAAAGAATTCCAAAAAGTGGCTTGTGGAGACATAGACTTGTGTCCACTAACTGTGCAGCAAATGTATTGTTTTTGTTTTTCTTCAATGTTAATGTACTGTATTGTATTTGTAAATGGATGTGTGTTCTAAATTAGTTTTTTGTATTTTTAAGCTAGCCTTAACATCTGCACACGGGACTACCAATGAAAATTAGCTTAATTTGGCTAGCTCTGGCACATTTACATAAATAAATAAACAATATCTACATGGGAAAAAGGAGTATCTTGGTATACATCACTTCAACATCACTGAATATACGTCTGGTGTGTGCAATGATCATTTTAAATAAAGGTTGAACCATAATATAATTGCAAAAGCGCTCAGATGCCACTTTCGTAGAAGTTTTGAGATGTGTGCCATTTCTCTTCAACAAGAAACACACACATAAATACATGACATACTTGTGGAGTGACTATGCAAAAAAGTGAGAAAGTGATAATGCATTCTCTCGTGCTATGATCATTTCCTCCCTGCGGCAAAGTTTCTGCCTTGACAGATAACCCACAGTGAACAGGATACAGCAGCAAATCTACAGTAAAGATTGACCAAACCCCGCTGTTAATTTTAAGTTTTTCAGCTGTTCACAAAAGTTTAAATTGTTGGGGATTGTTATGAAAAAGTTATCTTCAGGCACTGTTTCTGTAATTGAGGAACCAATTAAAATAAGAAAGTACTGCTGAATACTAGAAAACATTTGTTGAAGATAAAAAAATGCGTAAAACCAATCATATGTAGCTTGGTACAGTTTGCTTTGACGACGCGGATCGAGGAAATGGGTCAAATGATCTGAGAAAAGGCTTTCAAATTTATTCTCAAGGAAGTTCCCTTTGGATAAATAAAAATATATTTAGACCCCGCCTATTTCGCTTTCAACCTCTGGGCAAAATCAGGCCTTCAAGTGATCCAACTCTGACCCCTGCAAATGTGTCCAGTCACAGCAAAAGTGTCCTGTAAGTCCCTGTTTCACATGTTCTGAAGTCTAAGGTCTCCAAAAATGTATACAATGTACAAAAAGGCATGCTATTTGAAGAATCAATGGTCATTTGAACAGTTTCTCATCAGAAATCTCAAAGAGGAGGACAAAGAAAATAATAATTTATTAACTTTATTATAATCCTGCTTCTTATTTGGTTCATGTCTGTCTGCAGCATTGAGACTTTGTGAGGCCTGGACCACTGTGTTTTCTTCTACTCTTGCAAGCTATGAATATACAAGTTAAAAAAACAAAACAATATGTGTGTGTGAATGTGTGCTGCGATGAATCTAGTTAAATTCTTGGTTGGTTGTGATATTAATCTTGGTGGTGTGATGAGTGTTTTTGTGTGACACCAAATTGTGATATAAAATGGAAATGATTTTGTCTGATCGTACATCCTCAGTGCTGACCTGATTATTATGATTGCACAGTGTTTTCAAATGCATGTTAAAGATGTACTATACTATTAAAGGTGGTTATGAAGGTTATGAAGAGCGTCCAACGAAGACAGCTTCTGTGCCACGCTGAAATCGCTTCTCCGCTTTTGAAGACTCCCTCTCTGCTGTTAAGTCAGGCATATCCTGTGTCCAGCTCTTCTTTTCTCAATGATATCAAAGTGACGGGAAAATTAAAAAAACAGGCGAACAGGCATGTGCCAACACGCTGAGCACTGCACCCTTTTCAAACATGACCAGAAAGCATGTTTTCCCACACAAGCATTAGGCACCAAACATGTTCACACAGCTTGTTCCTTTGATGATGACAGAGGATTTATGCAAACCGGTCCATGCAGACACAGGAGGAGATGATCCTACACAATAGGAAGCATGTCTGTCTGTCTGTTCACTTCATAAATCTCAGTTACGTTCCTTTTACTGCACTAATGCTACAAACCTGCTACTAACACATACTAGGCTGTATGTGTAGGAAGTGTCTTGCCTATGGACACAATGACAGTTTGGCCCTCTTGTGCTCTCAGGTGTCTCCCATCACAGTACTGGCCAGGCACTCCACTGCTTAGCTTCTGAAACCTGATATTTTCACATGCAGGTATGCAAAACATATAATGGTGGTACATCACTGTTCAAACATTATGTTTTCTAAATCAAAGTCATGCTCTTGATTCTTGAATCTTTTTACAGGTGCAAATAAAAGTGTGATAACAATGCGAGACTGTTTCCGCTAAAACAATGGCAGGCTGTTGTGTGGCAGTCGCTCTGAGGTGCAAAAAGCCAAGTATGACTGTAATGGAACTTTTGCGTGGGCTGAAGCTCATTGACGTTGGCTCTTACTGAGCTTCCATGAACACATGAAAATACTTCTGCAATGTCACATTTGAGAGAATAGGCACAGTTATCCGGCCGTCCACAGCGCTGGATTGTGAAGTACATCAAACAAGCTGGCCTGGGGCACGTTATATCAGATTTCATTTTGAGTTGAGGCTCTCCATTCATTTCTGACATTTACAGTTGGATTTGTGCAGCCCTCTCTGAGGCCTCTTGGCTCAGTCTGCGCTGAGGCCCCTTTGGAAAAACCCAGTCCATCTGACTTGCATTGCCTGGCTCCACTTGTGTGTTCTGTTTGGCCTGTGCTGTTGTAGGAGGAGAGCAGGCCAATTACCAGCCGCCGGTCCAAGACCAGTATGATGTCATAGCTTTGCTCTGTCATAACAGGCTACAGATGAGAGGGCCAGGCCTCTATTCTCATGCACAACATGTCTAAAACAATTTAAGTGCAATAGAAATCCAGAAAGATTGGAATTTTCTCCAACTAAGCTTTTAGAATCTATTAAAGTGCCCTGTAATTCTCCAATGCCCTTAGGAGCTTAACAGACAAGATAGTCTCCTGTTTATCAGGTGAAAATAGGTCCTTGTTTGAAGAAGAGTGATAAGAGCCATGAGAAAAGACTGGGAATGTCATTGTGCACGGGGCCGTCAGACGCACATATATTATCAGTGTACCACACCTGTACAAAAGTAATCACCTGTGAGATATGCTTTGCTGTAACATTTTGTTTGTGGCCGTGGCACTCCCTCATTCCTCAATAATGCTGAAGAGTGTTACAACTTGAGTCTTCACATTTCAAACTCCAAACAAAGAGCTGCCAGCCCAGACCGTGCACTGCAGGGCCACATGTGCACGCTCAAAACACCAAACTCCAGGGACTACTTAAGCGCTATCCCATAAGACCTTGCATTTCCGAGGAAGTTTTGAAGCCACATCAGAGAGTGCGGAGGGGCCTGTGGGCTGCTGCAGAGCTCCTCTCATTTAAGCATGTGCTCGATCCCCACAGCAGACAGGCTGATGGCAGGCTCAACACACTGTAAACAAACGGCAGCTTTCATTGTTTACCCTGATGGTATCTGTGTGAGAATCCACCAAGATAAAACAAAGTCAACACTCTTATCTCTTATAGAATAAAATGTAGTTTTGTGCTTTTTGCAGATCTAGTGCTAAATACTATTGTGTGCATGTATATATACAAACACCATGAGTTACTTCTGAATGAATGGTGCTTTATAAATAGATTTCATATGTTTATGGTTGTATACCTCACATCAAAGATTGTTATTTGAACCCTGTTACCCAACATTTCTCATT
>JAPMNZ010954988.1:0-12053 GCA_029875035.1 Pomatoschistus microps | reverse complement strand
GTATTGAGCATGATTGTTCCTTTAAGAAACAAAAATAATGAAACCCCCATAAACACATGAAGTTACTCTGTGATGATGGAGTAATGAAAGTACAGTACTTGCTGGACTATAAGCCGCTACTTTTTATACAATATCTGGTAACCCTGCGGCCTCTATATAGCTTTATAGCCTTTTTTTCTTCCGTTAGAGCTCCCCCCTCAGGAAAGGATTTAGACGCAGCTCTATCAGCTGTTGATCACCAGAGAAAATGACGTAACCCACATTCCTGCTTCAGTGTGTGTTTATGTGAACAGTAGAGACACATGAGGAAGTGCAGGGAAATACACTGGATTTGTTTATTTATTAGGGCTGTTGTCATGGAGTTTATGGACTTTTGACCTGCAAGTTTAAGTATAAATGTTATTATGAAAATATATTGGACAACAGTGCGTTTAAACACCTCCTCATGTAAAACAGTCCTCTATCTGCTTTGTTTCGCTCTATCATCTGTTGGTTTAGTGTTACATTACAACATGAAAACCTAAAATGTTGCTTGTGCGGTTTGTATGCAGGTGCGCTTAATAATCCAGCAACTACTGTACACATAATTTGAGATTTGCTTTTAGATTTAAACAAGCACAGTGTGTTGCGCTACCAAAAAAATGTAACAAACAAAAACACACATGGTTACGCTGAGCTTCATAACACTGACTGTAAATATTTGACTGATCTTATTACGGCAAAGCACAATCACTACTAATGTGAATAAGGGTCACGTTGACACAATCTATTTTTTGATACCATGCATAATGTATTTATTTACTCGTAAAAAAAAAGAAACTATTTTCAAAATTTCTAAAGAATAGGGAACGTGTTGTCGTACATACCTAAGAGTATTTCTGTGCGATGTGTGTTGTTGAACTTGTATGTGTTTTATTGATGACTTAAACCATGTAGAGTCTTGGGAGTACATTGACCATAATGGTGCATGAAGTGTCTTGCTAAAGGGTGCTATGAGTTTGGTGAAGGAGCACAACACAAACTCAGTTAGGGTCAATATTCTAGAGAAACAAATGAAAGTGGAAAATAGTGAATTTGATAAGATGAGTAAAACATTACATTCAGTTTTCCAAAAAAGAAGTTCCTCAAAATGTATTTCCTGAAACTGTGCAACCAGGAAAATAACGTTTACCCACAATGCTCATTATTTTTATGTTTATTAACCTTTATATCAAATCATGTAGTTAAATATTTGGTCCACCTCCAACAGGTCACTTTTGTACTTCCTCGACTGGCTTAGCTTAGTCCAAATACTTAATTCTTTAAAAAACCCAAACATAGACCAATTATCTAAAAGTCTGCGATTACATTTTAGTGAAAAAAATATTACGGATTATTCTAATTTGACTTCACAATTGTGTTTGGGTATGTAATGCTTTTGTTGGGGTACCTAACTTTTAAAACACAAGCAATTAAACTGTACAAATAAATACAGCTAACTAGTACCTCTATGCGTATTTATTGCAAATGAAAAAGAGAAGACCACGCTTGCTCAGCCAATCAGCTTTTAGGAGCAAATAGTGGCTCTTTTATTGATAGCAATGATAATGTGGTCGGATTTTTTCACCAATTTCAAAGACTTATTGGGCAAACACATTGTAAAATGTATGACAAAAGTAGGTATCAACGCTTAAAAGGAGCCAAAGCACAACAGGACCTGGATCTTTTCCAGTGGAGTGTTTTACTCTGAACCATTCTAGTACCACCCACTGCATGCTGTACTCCTGGTGCATGGAGAATATGAACTGTCAGGGTTGAGTTGACCTGTTTCTTTGGAGACAAAAACAAGAAAGCAACAGGTGGGGTGTTTGTTAGTGAGGAAACGCCAAAACTCATGTGTCATTATTCAGTGTACTCAGAACGTTCTCTGTTTTTCAACTGAAGGTTATGAAAAGCCTTGGAGCCTTAACAGCATGTCTGGCATGAGCGGGGATGCCTCTGGAGTGTCCTCAGTATCCGCCCTGCCCTGCAGCCCACCATGTCTAATGCAGCACTCACATTCTCCCATCCCATCCATTATGTAGCATGGTTCAGTAGCATTGGAAGGCCCGTCCACACCTTCTATCTTTCCTTTTTTCTTTTTATTTTACACCTTCTTTGCTACTGGGGTTTCATTCAACTTTTTATTTTTCTGAAAAATGAAACTGGATCTAACCTGTGCAAATCCTTCCCACCTTGGGTGTGTCATCATATCCTAGTTTCAAACATCGGCACAGCCACTCTGCATGGGTCACCTCTGCTGACAAAGCACTCTACTATAGCTGCCACAGACTCAACCTTCTTTGTAGATGCCATTGCCTGTTGCTTTTGAGCTCATGTATCTTCTGCTAATGACTTTTTCCCCATCTGCTTTTACTACTTTGTAAAAGAATTGGATTATTTTAATGTAAAAAATGCTGGACATAAATGATACATGACACGAGCATATCCAAAAGGAACCAATGCCAGCTGTTAAGGAATCTCCTCTCAAGTGCTTTGTATGTTGCAAAGTAGAGACGTTATGGTTTTAAGTGCAGACTTTGTTGTTTGAGTGGCTATTGAAACTGAACTTGATATTCACAATGTCCAGTGCAATATGAATATTATGACAATTCACATTTGTGATTTTGCATCAAATGTCAGAAAAAAACTAAACTGTTCATTTGCATGAGCTGCATGAAATGTTATGTTCAAAACAAAGCCAACTGTGTCACACTTGTAGTTGAGAACTATTTTCTTTCAAGAGCTTGGTCATTTTATGCATTTTGAGACAGCTTTACAAGAGATTTTTATGTAGCTGCCATTCTTTGCCTTTCCCCAAAATCATAGATTTATTTTGGTGAATTTATTTTATTGGGGTCTCCAGCCAATACATTGACTTGAACAGCCAGTTATAAAGCCAACACATGTTGTGAGCATATATCTTTCTAACTACACATTTGAAGTTTACTCTGAGCAGGCTGCGAGAGCTGTTCTGTCTACATGAAAGGACTTATTAATTACGACATAGTTGTGCCTTCATACCCAGTGAGGCAAAGTAAAAATGTATTTTAAATGTTTTTAAGTGCTCCTAGTGTAGCATCTGTACACTTATCAATGCTCATAACAGTGTAACAACAGTTTTGTTCTTCAGGTGCACCTTTGGCACCGGTGTTGTATCTTTGCCACATGATAATGCCCTAATGTCTATTACAGTTGCACCTCAGATATTATGTATATCTGGATCCCGCAAAGATCGCCTTTATGATGAGCACAATATATTATTAGGAGAGAGAAGGGCAAAATGGTTTATCCAGTTAGCCGCAACACAATGACAAATGCAGTTTGTCTGTAGGTCCAAGCATCTGCTACTGTTACTAATGACACTGTCCCTTACCTTACAATATGCACAACGTTTTCTGGGCACTTTAAAATTCTATGTTGAAAAGACAATTTAAAATATAGCTACTCAAAAGACTTGTTTTTATTCTGACTGAGCATAATTTAACATTTACAGTCTCAAGTTGTTTGTGGTAATTAATGGACATTACACATGAAAAAAAGAGATTTAATGTTGATGAAGGAGGTGAAAATAAATCATGAAGGAAAAAAAAAACAAGATTATGTCACTATGGGCATGTGGGACTTCTTGGGGAAAGGTAAATGCATGTGTAATGTATTTTACATTTATGCAACAAAAAAGTATTTAATTAAATTCTGTAAATAAAAAGAAATCCATGCATGAAATAAATTTTATACACACTGATTGTTTAGACTCTTTTTATTCCACAATACATACATGTTTATGATTTCTTGCCAGTGTTTGGCAAGTGCATTACACTGCTGTTTGACCCTATGATTCTCTGTGTTGGGACAAACTTAACAGGAGAATATTGCAGAGAGCATGATGCAAAGTAGATCAACGCATGACAATGACTGATTCTCAAATAAGACGCAGCATGACTTGGGCATGATTATTAACCAATACTAGTCCACCCAAAATGATCTTTGTCTGGTGTCTTGCCGAAAGCATGGGAGGTACATGGTAAATGTAGCATTTACCATGAAGACTGACGGAGCACATTTTCTTTACTGTCGGCTAGAGTCATCATACTTCTGCCTGCGCCACAGAGGAAGCCATCATCCCATTTTCCCATCATTACAACATCATTTTTGTGTAATAATTTCTTTTACTATTTTTATGTTTATAGAGACGCAGCGACAGCACCGGAGCAGACAACCAACAGAATCAGTTTGTGTTATGAACCATGGTGTGCCAACCACTATGTGTATGACCCATAAAGGCCCATCTCCCACCTGATAGTGCTGTAGCCTTGTTCTGTGTGTTATTTAGTATTGAAAAGGGTGGCAGTGACCTGTGCATCAAACTCAGCATAGATGTAGCAGTTTTGTTGTGGAGCCTTCTGTAGCTCAGTACCTGTGACAGTTACTGTGTTGTATTTTGTGTGCCTATTTCTGTTGTGTGCCAGTGCTGTAAATATGCTTTGGTGTGTACAAATGTTTGAGTGATCAGCAGATATATGTGTGCTTTCTTTGTTAAACAAAAAGAAATGTTGCTCCGATTGAACAAACCTAACCAGGCAAAAACCTGACACTTGTCATGTTCACCAAATGATGCAGATGAAAACAATGACTTGCACGGTCATGTCACCTGTGTCTACGACGATAGACATTTGCACTACTTTGCACCAATGGACTTTTAAACATTCCTTTGGCATGTTTCAGATGACTGAGGGAACACTCACCATCAGCACCATTATTGACACAAACTGAGGTCATTTGATTATGCACCGTTTCTTTCAAAAGTGATAATTAATATTCAATGTTTTGAATGTTGATATATCAATGCTACTGCTCTTAGTAACACATTTCAACTGACAATCATTTAGAAAGTACTTGTTTATTTGCCATTTGGTATTTTAGTATGCAATACTAAGGGTTGCCAAAACTCCACTTCATTCTTGAAAAGTGCCTATGTTCAACTTTTATTGTTAACAAACTATTGTAACATGTTTCAAAATATAAATTAGTTTAAATTCAGACATTGAAAAATGTACAAAGCAGTAGAGCAAAAAACCATCAGCAGTGAATGTTCATCTAGATCAGTGGGAACCCTTCTTCCAAAATGGAGACTTAGACAAATACATTATAATAAAAAACATATTTATTATGATTAAATCTTTAAGTATTTTAAATGATACACATTTGTAATAATTAGGCTATTATTTTTTCCTATAGTATTCATACTTTGACAAGTTTTAAGGACCCTCCGAGAAACCTCTGGGTCGGAAATCACTGATTTAGATGAAAGAAAAACCATTAGAAGAAAGGGACCACTTTTCAAAACACTGCAAACTCACTGCCAACGCTCGGTTTACTGGTCAGGTACAAGAGCTAAACATACAAACCAATAAGACACAAGTGCGGTTATCCAATAAAGCAACAAAGAGGCAACTCCAGGATGCTGTTTAGACTTGGGATTGTGGTGGGCACCGTGATTTTGTGGTTAGTCATCCTTAAGGTGTTCAGTGATTATTCTGATCTAATTGTTGTTTAGGGAATATTTTGATAAATGTGATAAATACAATTCAGATTGTACAATAAAAATAGTGATCAAATAAAAGAAAAACACAGAAATTATTACTTTTCAGTGAGTCTTTTTCTTTTTTACCAAATAAGGCATTAATTTTATAAAGATTTAGTTAGAATGACAAATACATTTAATGACATTTACGATTTTTAAAAAGCATGGCCATGAAAATGGTTTAAATAAGCATAGACGTCTTAAGTCATGAGCGTGTCATTGCCCTTGACCATGTGCCGCCTCAGGCCTGCTGCTGATCCCCAGGTGCTGCACTGCGGACGCTACCGCCTTATACATATGTAGAGACGCAACTGCCCAAGATAAACATTCTACCACAAGGAATTATTCAAGTAATTGTAAGGTGTGAGAAAACGAAAATAGTCAATATGACACAAGCTTATCAAATGTGTGATAAAAAAAACTGAGGCAGTGGTAAAATAAAAGTCTTTTCATGTTAATGGAAAGCACAGATTGACCGCCTGATCACAACCATAAAACTGCTGACATGTGAAGATGAAGTCGGAGCACAGGAGCCCATACCTCAATGCGCCATAAAAGCTTCATTGGTGATAGCAGGTGGTCTAACACCATATATGGCTATAGGCGCTGCGGCATGTCCAGCAAAGCCATCATCCCCAATCATGTCCATCAAAGAGACACAGTAGAAGAACGATATATAGCTGTGCTCCAAAGAAAGCATAGTTCAACTGCTCTCCATCAACATGACAGTGTTTATGGCAAATGCAATGTAAGGCCTGACCTTTGCAAAAGGTTCAGGCTGCTTCAGAGGCGAAAGTTGTCTAGCTGTTTGAGTAAAAGCACATGGATGCATAGTAGATCAGTCTTTAGTTTTGAGAAATGTGAAATGTTACTGAGGTAGTGTCGCACTGCACAGCGCCAAAGAATGTCCAGCTCCGCACCCAATAAGAAGAGGGTCGAGTCCTGAAAGGAGACACGGCTCCAAGACATTAGTGTGTGACCCTTCTCCGCACATCCCATGTTCGTTCCAGCCCCAAGAGAAAAGACTGCTCCCTGTAAAATAGAGGTCACGGATCAGAGGAGCTGACACAGGAGCCACAGCCACAGTGGAACAGACACGCTAAAATAAGAACCCAGAGTAAAAAACTCACACAATCAAAAATAATCATGCCATAATCAAGACTCCTCACAGCTGGAACTCGTAGTGGGTGTGGTCAGGATTGCATCGCTGCTGAGACACGTGCCATGGCAACACTCTTACCTAATAGGATTCATCACCATGGCAACAGAAGAGCGCTTGCTTTCTCAAGGGTAACGCATGCTTTTCCCCGCCTGCAGTTGTGTCTTTTGTGCCTTCTCATTATTTCATCAGGGAATTATTTGTCTTTTGCGCATTTAGTGCACCACTTGAAATGGTGTCGTCACAAGATTGGGCCAACGAGGCAGTCATCAAGTTACCGCACAGCATCAGTCAAACAGAGAAGTCTGTAAGTGCAGACGTGTCAAACACTGAAATCAAGGGTGTGAAGATAGATTGTCTGCAAAATTACTTAATTTGTAAAGAATTTCGGTATCGATTTTAGAGCCCCGCCTAATTCATGAACTCAGACTATGGCACTAGTGTTTCCATAGCAACAAAGTGCCAGGACAATAGTGAGAATAAAATCAAGGCATTCAAACCAAAAGCATTTCCCTGTAATCAAATCTTATCTCTGCATTTGCTGTTCAATGGGAAAACCAATTTACAGTAATAAAATTGTACCCTTTGGGTTATTCATTTACCTGCATCAACAACACAAAGCAGTTGGACCACAGTCATTCGAGAAAAGAGAAATCTCTCATTACCATTGAGCGATATGCCAGCATTGATAGCTTGTGACGAGTCTGATATAGATGAGAAAGAGGCAACAGATATCAAAAGCAGCATGCTATGCTCCCAGTTCCTCTCCACGTGACCTACTTCAGCACCAGAAATAGCTGCACTCAGGTCTCTGCTTCCAATCCCATTTTGCCATTTCATTTCTCCATGCTTGAGAAAAGTATATATACAAATAGTGCAGTCACCGAGGCAGTGGTCATGGGTCATACCTACGCATTTTACTTCAGTAATGCAATTTGAACTGCCTTTCAACTTTGAAAACCTTAAATGAAAATCCTTATTTGATTGATATAAAGCTGTGGCGACCACTAGCCATCCACCCCACTCTCCATGTAGCTCCAGAGGGGCAGAGTGAGGAACTCTGAGTAGAGCAACCTCCACAGTGAGAGGTTCAGCCGAGGTGGCTCTGGCAAATCCCAAAGGAAGGAGGCCTCATTGGAAGACCCAGGACAAGCCTGGGGGTACCATGTCCCTGGGTGACCTGGGGGTAGTGTGACTACCTCCTTCATGACCCAGCCCCAGATAAAGTGGAAGAAAATAGGTGAAGGTACATCCAATAACACACCCTTCAGTTACTGAAAATCAATGTTTACCTCACTTTCAGACACGAGGCAGGTCTGCTCACTCATTACTATCACTGGCACAAGTGACTTATAGCACTGCCTTAATGTCAGAGGCAATTTACAGTGATAACATGGAAAATATGTTATAAACATGTTAACATAAGCACTAACAAATAAGATTAAGGTTAAAAACAGGTACAGTTTTGTTTATAAAATTCTACAACCAAATGATTCAAGTATGAAAGATGCACCATAATAAACTTCTTACTTTCAGCAGACACTTGAAAATAAAATGTTTGGGATGCAAAACATGTATAAGCCTCGTTTCCAAGTTCTGTTCTTGTATGTATTGTTTTTAAACTTTCATGTCTGCCGTTGTTTCCAAAGATAAAGACTGCTCTATGAGCTGCTCTATAAACCTTCAACAGGAAAAAACAACTGTAACTGTGTGGAAAATGCAGCTCTTTCAGGCCTGCTCAGATAATTGCTTTGGTCAATGATACCCATCTATCCCAGCTGTAATTACTTCCTGTTGCAAAGGCCACAGAGAAATGAGCTGACCTCAGAAATCCTCCGCCATTGCGGAAGGAGTAATATTTAACATTTACATTTACAATTCATGCACAGTGAAGGATTTGAGTTAGCAAGTCTCAAATATAAGATGATTTTTTTGGTAATACTCACCAACAATTGCAAGGTTATGTTCAGATCCACAGGCAATCTGGAGGACAATAAAAATGCATCAATTATATTATAATAAATTGATATACGGGTCCTTAAATGTAATCTTAATGCTGTGCCTAACAAAAACCATATGTTCCAGTTAATGAATAACCCTACTTATTTGTTGTCTATTTTACCTCCAACTTTTATGACAGGTGCCCATACAGCTTTAAAGAATGATCAGCAGATTGGCCTTGACTGTCCAGCATCTTCTACAAGATTTCCAGCTATACAGCTGCCATTTATTTAAAGGTTAAGAGCAGCAATCCAGCACTAGTCGCACATAACTGTTCTTCTGGGAAAGGAGACCTCTGCCTTCACCAACTGTAAGTGGTTGTGTCCCATGTGAACGATTATGACGGAAATGTGTGTTTCAAATGAGACACAGTGACGGAACCCCTGCAACGCAGTCTCAGCAAAGTTATTATGAACCTTTGCCTCTCCCTGCTGGTCATTGTATGTACTACAAAAACACAATACCAGCCCTTTCAAACATATCCCCACTACTGCCACTAATGTATCTAGAAACCATTTCAGTAACATTAAAAACACATACTTCATTTGTAAAGCAAATTTTGTAGTCTACTTCAAATCATTTAATTAGTCGGATGAAGATGAGAAGGGGTGTCAAATTCATTTTGGTCTTGGAAAATTTTAAATGATGAAAGCCTTTTTATTTCAAAGCCATACTTTTGTGTCAAGATATCCATTGTTTGTTTTTTGTGTTAGTGGAACGATTTGTTATACGTCTCCTTCGGTGGTTATTTAATACATATTCTGGTATATTTTTCATTAGGAAAAAGATAAAGAAGTATTGCTGCCTTGTATGGATGAACCCACGCAAAGGTCTTACCTGTGTGGCCCCACTAAGGACTTTGACTTCTGCAGGGAGGCAGCCCTCCTGGCTGCTACCTTC
Source organism: Pomatoschistus microps (assembly GCA_029875035.1). Taxonomy (NCBI): domain Eukaryota; kingdom Metazoa; phylum Chordata; class Actinopteri; order Gobiiformes; family Gobiidae; genus Pomatoschistus; species Pomatoschistus microps. The sequence goes on along the minus strand of JAPMNZ010954988.1, from coordinate 2,391 downwards.
TGCCACCAGACCATGTGACAGCTTTGAATTCAGATTGGTTGTTATTGTGCGGCCAAGCTGTCCATAATTTTGTCTGCCCCATGTAAACACTTGCCCACATTCTGAACAAAAAAGAAAAGTAGATCATTTGCTCCACATGAAATCTTGTGTTTATGATCTCACCTGTTTGAACAACATTATGAGTCCATCCACTCCAAGCATTGATTATTTTGGCTTTACCCAACAGGCAGCGCTTTAGAAGGATGGGAGTGGATACGAAAGGATCAGAGGATGTTAACTGGCCGTGCTTGTTGCTTCCCCACATATATAAATCTCCATCTTCTATAGAAAACACAAACCATAGGAGGGATTGTTGTGTGTGCTGCTGAATATGGCGGCTCACTACTGTGGCTTTACCTGTGAGATATAAGCAATGTGCCATTCCTGCAGTTACCATACATGGCTTCTTCTCCTTCAACCCTAATGTAAAAACAATGAATTAGATCCAAACAAAACCTGATAGCTTGACAATGCTGAGGTTCTTTACCTGGGACCAGACATGGGAGTTTACTATTGAACTGTGCTGGTATTTTGCAAAACGGGAAAGCTCTTTTCGCAAGACTGAAAAGACCAGTTCCCCATTGATATACAAAGCCTGAAACTGAATGAAATGATTGTGTCTGAGTTACTTGATCTGTCTACCCAGAAATATGCCGACAAGAAAATGGTATACAAACCTGTTACTGCAAGTGAGTGTCTAAGGCCTGCTGCAACACTCACCACTGGTTCTTTTATGCTCTGACAGAAAGAAGAAAGTAAGTAAATATTAAGTTAAAATCGATCATAAGGACATTTGTAGGCTATGATATATTGACTTACTTCTACAACAAGCCAATTTGCTGAATGTTGGACAGCCTCTCCGATGCCTAGTTGTCCAAATGTATTGGATCCACATGCCAGTACTTCACCAATGTCTGCCCACAAGAATAAGCATGTTAGATCGCACTGCTACACAGAATTCAATAATCATATAAAATTGTTGCAAAGAGTAGATAGTATTAGTAGTTGCAAAGCGAAGACAAAATGTCAGAAATATTTGTAACTAAATCACATCATCATACTAACTGCATAAAACATATTGGCTAGTTTGAATGAAATAAAAACAATCCTTTACCACTGGTCCAACCCAAAAGATTGGTGATAAATGTGATATTGTAAACATATAAAGAAGGCTGTAAGTGATACAGGTCATGATTGTGGATGAGTACCATTCCTTTGGTAAAAACTAGAGAAGCAGAAAGGATTTATCCTCATCCTTTGCTCCATGAATGAGCTGCACCCATGTGTTGTTCACATGACTTTTGTCACCTCAAACGGACGCAGCTCCCCACAGAAGTCACTCTCTGAGCATGTGTCAACGCTTCACCTAAGAAAAAAAAAAACACAACTCACCTGAAATAAGAAGCGTATAATCCCAACCACAGGAAACATTCGTGATTTTCTGTCTGAGACCAGGACAAGGCTCAAGTGTGTAGATGTTTAAGGTGTGGCCAAGACCAAGTTGCCCTTTGTTATTCTGCCCACATACAAGCACCTCACCATATTCTGAGGAGAGAATAATCATAATCTGATTGATGCAAAAACATTTTTTTTTACAATTGATTGCAATGGGATTAATTACAAACGTCCAAGTTGCACAGTTTTTTGCTTTTATGAAAAAAGCAACAATTCTACAATAAACACAGTACACAAAATTAAATTGAAAATGTTTCAAGTGTGAAGGTTTTTATTGCTTTTGGGTGATTTGAGAAATGAGTATATTGTCTATATAGATTAATTTCGTTGAAACATGTTGAAGAGAGGTTTTATATTTGAGATGTGTGTTCGAGTGTGTACCGTGACACCCACCGGTGATCACCACGGAGTGCCCCCCTCCACCGCTGAGCGCCACGGCTCGGGATTGTAAGGCGGTGGTGTCTGCTGCCTGTGGCCGAGACTGGTCCTCCGCATGTCCCTGTCCCAGTTGACCGTAGCTATTAGCTCCCTACGGGAACAGACGAGAACAGTGTTCGAACCATAGGCCGTAGAGAGAATAAACAGTCTATAATCATTGGGCTAACATGTAGCTAGCACTAGCATTAGCAGTCGTGGCGTGTGGTCATGTCGTAAAGTTAACATAAGCTGTGACAGTTATTTAAACAATGATTAGATTGTGTCGTGTGTTTTGACATTGGCTTTACCGTACGAGAGAGACCAGAACACACGAGAGATCAAATAAAACTTACCCATGTATGTAAACAAAACTTTACCGGCGAGTTGGTTTCCAGCTCTGCCATAAGGAAGTCATTTACGACAGTGTCGTAATTCAATTTTGTTATTCATAGATTAATTATTATTCAGAATACATCCATA
>JAPMNZ010954966.1:0-15942 GCA_029875035.1 Pomatoschistus microps | reverse complement strand
CAGGTGCCAAAGTGGCCAGCCACATCGGCCACACTCAGAGGATCTTTGTGGCAGAGTTTCGACCAGACTCCGACACACACTTTGTGTCTGTGGGCATAAAGCATGTGCGCTTCTGGACGCTGGCTGGACGAGCCTTACTCAGCAAGAAGGGCGTGATGAGCTCCATAGAGGACGCACGGATGCAAACCATGCTCTCCGTTGCTTTTGGAGCGGTAAGCGACTGTGAACTTGAAATTATGATTATGATGATGTGTTTTAAAGATGTAATTGGTCTTTTTGTACTGCTAACGCTGCTGTCTTAGACCACTAGATTAGTGCAAAATTCTTTTATTTTCAGAACAACTTGACCTTTACCGGTACCATAAGTGGAGATGTGTGTGTGTGGAAGGAACACATCTTAGTCAGAGTAGTGGCAAAGGCTCACACTGGCCCAGTCTTCACCATGTACACCACCCTCAGAGACGGACTCATCGTCACCGGAGGCAAAGAGCGACCGTAAGTGAATCACAGGCTGAGATCATCGCACCGAGGCATCATGGGTAACCAATGAACTGCTGTCTTTGCAGGTCAAAAGAGGGAGGGGCTTTGAAGCTGTGGGACCAGGAGCTGAAACGTTGCCGAGCATTTCGTTTGGAGACAGGACAAATCATAGACTGTGTCCGATCAGTGTGCAGAGGAAAGGTCAATACCAACTTTATTTACAACATTACCAGCTGCCCAAGTAGATACACACAATGCTTGTAAAATGTAGAACAGCACAACTCACTTGGTGTTGAAAGTTGAGGCACAAATGTGTCTTTGGACTATATTTAAAAGTCTTGAATGAAGGAGCCACTCTAATGTACGCAGGTAAACTATTCCACAGTTTTGGAGCAAAAGATCAGGTTTCATGGAGTTTTGAGACGAGATTCAACAAAAGCTTGTTTTCACTGATCTGACAGGAGCAGACTGTCAGAGACCAGAGAGAGAGACCATGGAAACTAGAGAGGGAGGGAACAGAGAGAGACCATAGAGAGCACTGTACAGAGAGAATAGCTCTGTGAGATATACAGAGGGTATAAACCAATTAAACATTTAAAAAACAAACATCAGAATCTTAAATCCAACCCTGAATGTGAAAGGGAGCCAGTGAAGTGAGGCCAACACAGGGGTGGGTGCTCTCTCTTATGTGTCCCTGTTAGCTTTCTAAAGATAGATGCTTGATACCTGCTTTTTATGCTAAGGTCAGAGTTTTTGTACTTAATTTTTGCTTAGAGATTTTATTATATTTTAGTATAGAGTTGTTAATTTTTCTTGTCTTGTGTGCACCTGAGAACTGGACTGATGTGATCTCACTTCTTGGTTCTAGCCAGGACTCGAGCTGTATCTTGCTTGTTTTAAATGTACCACTCCTGTTTTACTCCTTTATGTCTGTATAGGGGAAAATCCTTGTGGGAACGAGAAATGCGGAGATCATTGAAGTCGGAGAGAAGAACGCAGCTTGTAACATCCTGGTGAATGGCCACATGGATGGACCCATATGGGGACTTGGGACACACCCCTCCCGAGACGTGTTTCTGTCTGCTGCAGAGGATGGGACTGTTCGCCTGTGGGACATCCCAGAGAAGGTCAGCCTGCTCTCAGTGGATGTTTATTCCCTTACCATTGTGAAAGAAGCTTCAGTGACAGACTTATACACCCGGCTGCTGCCTGACTGAACAAGGAGAACTGCTGAGCCTGTACATGTCATTCTTCTGTAAATAGTAAATACTGCAATCCTGTGCAATACTGCGGTGTACTTACTTAATATCCTGTCAGATATATGATTTAAACTGTAGATGGATAGATAGATAAATCTGGTTTAATCTGATTTCAGCATGAATAGGAATGATATGCAATTGTTTAATTAGTGCGGTGCAACAATTACTACTGTCCTGTATACAACTTGTCCCCACTGTGGGAAAAACACTTATCTTACTTTATCTTCTTCATGTGTCTTTGTTGTTAGAAAATGCTGAATAAGGTGAACCTGGGCCACCCTGCACACACGATCAGCTACAGTCCAGAGGGCGACATGGTGGCTATTGGGATGAAGAATGGGGAGTTCATCATCTTACTTGTGGCCTCACTTAAAATATGGGGCAAGAAAAGAGATAGACGTTCCCCAATCCAGGATATCAGGTGAGGACTTTGGTCATACAGTCGTGCTTGAAAATGTACACCCCCTGGCAGAAATGTAAAAACTTATAATTATTATTATTTTAAGTAACAGGAAAACATAGACTTGGAAATTGCTCTGGCTCTCGGTGCAAACAAGTCAAAAGTAGATGATAGAATAAGGCATTATAAAACATTTCTGAAGTATAGCATTTTCAAAAATATAGGAATTAGAAAACAAAAAGATTGCAATCATTATTATATACAAGTGCACTCGGTGCACACGATACACAATATACTTTAAGATGTGCAATAAGGTGACGGCAGTAAAGTGCTTTTAAAAAGGGCAGTAAAGTGATTATATAAAGGACAGTAAAGTAACTTTATATACAGCAGAGGGACATGGTTATAAAGTGTTAAAGAGTCCAACAGCAGAAAGTATGAACCTGTTCTTATTGCGGGAGGTTCTGGTCCAAATGGGTTGTAGCGTCCTGCCTGAGGGGAGGGGTTGGAACAGTTCATGTGCAGAGAGAGGGGTCATCAGTGATACGACCAGCCCGGCCGCAAACTTGGGTGTCGTACAGGTCCCGCAGCGATGGGAGGCTGCGGCCGATAACCGCTCTGCAGAGCACATGATGCTCTGTAGTCTGAATGCAATAATAATAATATTGTATTGATTTTAGACAGTGATTTTTATGTGATACTCAACAAGGCCTAACATGGCATTTTTCATTCCATCCATAAACAGTGAATATAGGCTTCTACTCTGGCCACAGCTGCTCAGGGAAGACTGGCACTAGAGAGACACACCTCCACCATCATTCATGCACACACCATACTCATAGTGGGAAATGTAAGGCATAACAAGGCAAGTTTATTCGTCTAGCACAGGAGGTCAGTCCCTGTGCTCCCCAGAGTCTGAGTTGGTTCACATGGAACATTACTGCCAGGGGGTGCAGACTTTCAAAGACAACTGTATCTTGCTGATAAAACAAATGTTCATTCAGTGAAATAATGTGAGTGCTCTATCAACAGGTTCAGTCCTAACTCCCGTTACCTGGCTGTGGGTTCGAATGAGAGCGCTGTGGACTTCTACGACCTGTCACTGGGCCCACAACTGAACCGCATCAACTGCTGCAGAGACATCCCCAGTTTTGTCATGCAGATGGACTTCTCTGCTGACAGCTTGTACATTCAGGTGTGTACATGTATGAATAGAGTGGCAACATTTTCACAGATCAAAATTGTCCATGGGAATTTAGGGGAATTGATGGGAATTAACTGGAATTACTTTGAAATCTTAATAGAGAATGTTGGCTCTTTATAGGGAATTTAGGTATAGTTGAGGACTGCATATTCTAGCGTAATCTAGACTAAAACAAACGGACGGCATTCAAATACACTTGAATACCCATGTCATCCCTCAGTCCCATACACACTGCACACTGATTACAGTACGGCTATTGAAACCACGCCTCCTACTGGCCCCATACATGCCTTTATTCACATGTATAGGAGATTTCTAGAAGACTGGACCAGATTTTAGAGCCAAAAGCACAAGACTGTTTAGTCCACAGGTTCAAATGTGAAATTATGGGGAACTTACAAATACAAATACAGTTTAGTTACATTACCAGTACAATGAATTCCCAGTTATTGTATAATTACAAAATGCCCCGGCTTAACATCCCATGAAAATTTACCTGAAACTTTCTGTAAATTTACTAGAAATGTTCCGTCCCTTTGCAACCCTATGTATGAACAGAGTTATACTTGATAAAAAATTGGATGCAAAGTTACTGTTGTTTACGCTGTGGTTTGTGTGTGACCCAAAGATATCCACTGGTGCTTACAAACGTTTGGTGTATGAAGTACCGACTGGGAAGCAGATCGCAGAACAGACACAGATAGACAGAATCACCTGGGCCTCTTGGACAAGGTATTGGGATTGACACATTCAATAGGAGCTCACTCGTCTGTATTTTGTTCATCAACCTATTTTTTCTTTTTGCTGTGTGTAGCGTTCTGGGAGATGAGGTCATTGGAATTTGGTCCAGAAACACTGACAAAGCTGACGTAACATGTGCCTGTGTGTCACACTCGGGCCTTAACATTGTGACTGGTGATGACTTTGGGATGGTTAAGCTCTTTGACTTTCCCTGTCCAGAGAAGTTTGTAAGTACTGTAATGTAATGTGTTGAAGTGATTTGGTTTTTCTATACCAAACAAATGTAAGATCGTGGTGTTATATTCATGAGATGTTTCGATGGCAATAACTTTTTCTTCCTCAGAAACATGTCATGGTATGATAATACAGGGCGCTCTATAGCCTCAGTGCTGGATCTACAGCCTGTTCACCCGTGGGAGCGGATCCCTCTCTCTGGGCTTTTGAGTTGTTTCTTCTTGTATAGCTCTAAATCACAACAGTAGTTATAGGATCTGCCAACACAGATCAAAGAACAAAAAAATCTGAATAAAGCAATGATTAAATACATAGAGCCTTTGGTCCATAAAGGGCAGATGACCAATCTCTATAAATGTTGTAGAAATGTTGTGTCCTGGATCATCACCACTGTCCTGCATCAGCAAGAAAAAAAATCTGATGTAGGAGAGTCTAAGGACAGTGATGATCCAGGGCATTTGACATTTATGAACTTTTATTAGGCAAGGCAAGTTTATTAATATAGCACAATGCATACACGAGGCAACTCAAAGAGCTGAACAAAATAAGATAGCATTAAAATAATCACAGTACATTGAAAATAGTGAAGATAAAATCCCTGACTTGTATGCACAGCTAAGCAGACCTGGATTTGAACACTGTCAGAGAAGAAGCCTGTCTCACATTTTCTGAAAGACTGTTCCAGATTTCAGCTTTATAAATCTGAAATGTGGCCTCCCCATGTTCACTCCTAACTCTGAGCACCAGCAGAGTTTTAACATGAACATTTATGGACATTGGTCGTCAGCTCCTTATGGACCAATGGCTTCTATTTGTTATTTTTGCATTTCCTGTGTACAAACGGTTTAATTCTGTTGTTGGTGAATCAACAACTTTGTAAAGTCCTCCCAGATAACTGCTGTTGTGATTTCAGGCTATACAAAAAATAAATGTGATTGTCTGGTAAAGAACCATATAACGTAATTAACTGCCAAGACAAGATGGACCTTGAACTTTATATGTATAATTGAGTCCTAAAAGCAAAGTGACTTGAAATATTTGTGTCTATGTTTCCAGGCCAAACACAAACGTTTCTTGGGGCATTCTGCTCACTTGACAAATGTACGCTTCACAAACGGAGATCATTTTGTGGTCAGCGCTGGAGGAGATGATAGAAGGTACTGGACACTCAAACTCACAGTCACGAAGACAAATGTGCCTTTGATATCTTGTCTCACATTGTTGCATTTTGTCGTCACAGCCTCTTCGTGTGGAGATGTGTCCACGCTCCTCACTGAAGCCACACACTCGTGATAATGAGAGTGGTAAAAGGGAAATGGAAAAAGCTCTGGCTGCTGACTAAAGAAGAAAATGGCGGAATAACACTGCCTCAACATTAAGTGCATGCATTTCTTTGGTTTTGTCTTTTTAACCCATCGATCAATCTCCCACATTCATAATATAAACATCCTACTGATGCTAAACTGTACGGGAAACAAGTTCACTTTGAGAAGGGCATTTTTATAAGGCAGGTGTTGTTTTTATGCCTATTTGGTTGTTACAGACATTGCCACTTTTACCATGTAGCAAATGCAACTAGCCTTAATTTAAATGAGGGTCGACATCTTTTTGTACTTTTTGATGACATTTTTTTGTGTTCAACTTGATTCTAAACCCTGTGGCCTTCCTCCTGAATGTAACATCCACTGTTATGTTCTGGATGTCAGCATGCCAAAGCATACTATGCACTGTACACCGGACCTGCTCACTGTGGTGGCCCTCCTGGTTCTTTTGGTGTATGTGGTTGTGCTCTTGACTGGTTGACCTCAAGCCTTCTTCTGCAGTGTTCCCACGTTAACCTGTGTACGTGTGGTTAAAGATGTTGGTGGTAAATGAGTGTGCATGGCTTATTCAATGACAATCTGTCCAAACCGTGATCCTCATAACAAAAGAAAAACACACACAGGACAGAAACTGCACAGCTGCTTCTGTCCTGTCACATTCAGTGTGCTGCTATCATGTTATATTGTTGCAATTATGATAAAATAAGTACTTATTTATTTTCAATACTAATTCAATGTTTTGTGTAATAAATTATACATATATATAATATACATAGATGGAATGTTATTTCAGAGAAAATATAACAAGTGCAAAACATATAATATACTACAATGTTGCTGGATATTTTGATTTTCATTACACCACTGTAAATATCATTTGTACATATTCTTTTTGGATATTTTTGTGAACCATTTCTTATATTCCAATTTATTAAAAAATATGATAAACAATTGGTTTGATTGTGAATTGCATATGTTGCGCCTTTCTGCAGACCTGAGCCGCTGAGCCGGTCAGAGTGGGTCCTGTAAATGTGTAGACGCGTTTTGAAGCCTATGCTAAAGATGTCTTGATCCAGTATTGCGTTTTAAAGTGATTTATTGACTTGAGTAGTGCAGCAAACAAAATATGGAAAAATGATAAACGGATGAACTGTAACATATGACCTGATGTGAGCAAACAAACGTAAAAGGCAAACAAACGAACGAACGGTCAACAAAAAATACGGCTACCCACTAAGCCCTGACTCATCACTCGTCTGACAGATACACGCACACTTTTAGCCTCGTGCACACGCACCTGCCCCGTGAGTCCCGCCCCCTGCTGTGGAGCCACACACACACTAACCAGTGTACCCTGATCTGTCTCCTACAGCATAAATCAGCATGAATCCACTAGGAGCAGCGTCACACAGTTGATGGAAGATTCAGAATAATTAGACAAAACTTTCCTTATCCCAGTGAGAGGAATTTCCTTGTCTTTGTTGGACACAATTTTTATTTTTATTTTTATTTTAAATTTATTCCTTAGAAGTGTTTTTCATTTTTATTTTTATTTTTTATTATGCCTCTCTTCCCTTACCACTCTTCTGACTGTTGCACTGAGCCAAAGCAATTTCCAACTCTGTAACTTCCTGTTACTTATGTGGCAATAAAAATGATTCTGATTCTGATTCTGATTACAGCAGAATAGAAGAAAATACTTAATAAGAGCACACATCAAACAGAATCTATTATTAAGTAATAATTACGTGTATGTTGTACTTAAGTAGCAGTGATTATCATCAGAATAAACAATAGCAATAATAGTAGGAGGTAAAGTGACCAGTGATATTTCAGAACAGAATTATCAGATTTCCATCAGAGTTGAATTTGTAATAATGTAATAATTATAACAGGAACATGACTAGTGAATTCTTAGAACAGGTGTGTCTAGACTCAGGTGTGTCAGAACAATCTGACAGCAGCAGGAAGAACCTGCGAAATACTCGCTGACCAAGGTTTAATAGTAAAAAACATACACATTGTTCATGTTGTTTATTGTTTTTTAGCTTTCACACAGCTCTTCAAAATAGCTCAATTAAAACAAAATATATTAGCAAATAATATAGAAACACTTGGCCAGTCACACACAGTATGCAGCTTATTTACATAGGAAAGTTAACTCCGGAAAGTCTTATGAGAGAGAATAGAAAGGACAGCAAATATAAACTAGTATTGTGTGACTAACTGCAAGAGACTGAGCTAAACAATAGATATGTAATATAATATAAATAATTCACTATAAAGTTCTTCACAGCTATAGTTTGACAGAGAAAGAGCTTCCACACGAACAGCCATGATCAGCTTGGGGATTTTTCAGCACAAGGAAAGCAGAACGAATCAACTCTTGGCTGAAGTCCAGTGTGGCTCCTTTGACAAAGTCCAAGCTTTCCTGGTCCACAATCACACCAACACCTCCCTTTTCGAAGATTCTGCACATATAAAATTAAAAGTTGTTTATACAGGCGCAAGGAGACAACATCTTATAAGGAAATGTAGCTTCTGTACCTGTCATCTTCACTCCTATTGCTGTCAACAGAGAATTTGTATTGGAAGCCAGAACATCCACCCCCCTCCACGTGTATCCTGAGGTATTCCCCCTTCTCCATGATCTCCCCTAGCCTCTGCAAAACAAAGGAAATTGAAGAGGGGGTAACAAAATCAGATGGTTGTACAGAGTGATCTAGTCTTGTCTCGCGAACAAACAAACCTTCACACAGGAATCCGTCAGATTTATTCCGTCTTCTTTGGACTCATCTGCCTTCCCCTGTGTTGATACACTGTTGAATCGCTGATGTCCCAAAACATGACGGGACTGGACGCATATTAATTGCCGATGTGCTTGTTGTCTTGCAGTTGTATTCATAAGGGATGATACCCTGTAGAAATCGATTATCATTATTCCATACACCGCAAAGGTAAACAACAATCGCGCTATCAGCAGATGCTAGCAATGTTAGCTAGAGCTAACTAACTAGCTAACGTTATTGCTTAACTAAACGAATTAATTTGCGTATTGTATTGGGGCCACTCTCTCTTCAGTAATCCTTACCTTAGAAGGTTTAACACTTTTGACTTTGCCACAGCTGACATAACTCCTACCACTGCCGACATTTCAAACAACAAACATGCAGATATGCGGGTTGCATCCGAATCAATAAGATACCTCTTTCCTTGTTCCACTTTTTCTTCAATCTATTTTTTCTATTGAGCTTTCTGAAATAAAATTTCACATAAGTACTATCTTTTTTATTTCAATGATGTATTAATGATAATATTTCTGATAAAAACTCAAATTTTAAGGATGCAAAAGCATAATATAGGCTAGTATAAGAGATATACAGTATGGAGTTTGAATGCAACCATACCACCGTTTTTTTTCTCAATAGCTTATCTATTGCGTACATGTTGTAATCTGGCTTGTTTTCGTTGGATTACAAAATGTAGACATTTTTAGTATAGAAAATAAAACATGAAAATGGTTTTAAATGTAGTTATGTGCATTTATTTGTTCAAATTTGTTTTTTTTACTTGATGGGTCGACCCTGGCAGACAAAACTCAGGGAAGTAAATCCATTAAGAAACCTGTCTCGTGACCCGTGACGTATGTGACGTAGACAAGAGGAACTAAAGGTACTGGGCGTCGCAGTTCAACACTTTTGGTTTATTTTTGGAGCTGTGTCAGGTCAGTTCTCTATTATTTTGTATCGTTAGATTTCTATACCTTTTTGTTCCCCTAACGTTTCTATAATTACTATCAATTCGTGTTGTGACTTTTTAAATAATAATAATGTGGTAAATGTAACTTGTCTATGGATTAACGCGAATGATTTTAACTTTTCACACGCTCTTAGTAATGTTGGGTTTTGTTTTCAGCGTGACTGTAAGAAGATAATGGATTCTTGGAAGAGTTCTCTGGTGCTGGTGTGTCTGATTGGATTCACCTGCGCCGATGTGGTTAAATTCCTCGATTGTGGTGAGCATACCTGGCATAACTCAAGATACTGCCTATCAGTACAGTGTGCATACTCACTTCACAATGTAAATCAATGTATTTCAAGGTTTAAATTTTGTACAGCCTAAAATCACAATAGTCTCCGCGGGGAAAATTGTTGTCCTGCATTTTAGAACAGGCAGTGATTGGATGAAGTTCAGTGTTTGTGACCCGCTCAGAGCAATACATTTTACAGACTCTTCAAAAGCAGTTTCAACGTTGCAATTACAGCTGCAAACCAGAAGTCCTACATAACTCAAACGGTTTTAATGAAATAATATAATTGTCCATTTTGCTGCCTCTATATTGGACCCTCCTTGCAGATGCTGGAGGGTCTAAGGCATGATTTTATTGTAAGGTCTAAGGACAGTGGTGATTATTATTCGTCATTAACAAAGTGTATGGACTTTAGTCATCTACCTCTTATGGAGCAATGGCTCAATGTGTTTTTATCACTAAATTAGCTGTGTTTGAAAAGTTTGATTCTCTGATCTGTGTTGGCAAATTGCTAGCTTTGTAGCAGTTTGCCAACACATTTAATTGCGGAAAAGAGAACTCGTTAAAATAGCTTTCAATTTCCATAAGACTAGTGAATAAGAAACAGCTTAACAAGTTTTGAGTTGTCAAAATTAATATTCTTTTGGGTCCTGAAATTAGTAGCTTGGATTATTTTGCACATTAAAGGGGTAAAACATGATGGCAATATGTTATGATTAGACAGGAGAACGTTTAAGATAAGTTCCACATTCGTTCCACAGTGGGGAAATTTCAATGTTGCAGTGCATTGAAGGACATTAGTAAGAGCCCACAGGGAGGACACAAAGTACAAAATAAGTAGCTGCTATGTTTCTTGGATTTCTTCTGCCTCTGTTGTTTTGAACTGTAAATCGTTGGTTAGACTTTAACTTCTAAGCAGTCTTCAATCGATTATAATACAATGTCAAATAGTTTTTACCATGTAAACTATGTCCTTTTATAACAAAGCTGACATATCATGTAACTGAGTAACACAGCCTCTACAGCTATTATCAGTTTCTATACAAAAAGTGCCAAGAATACACCTCCGCTCCATGTTGTTGAAGAGTCGTGGCTTACTGACCTCCTCCCCTGTGACTCTTCTCCATGTGATTGATTGCTGTTTTGATGCAATCACAGATCTATCTTAGGGAAAACTAGTTTCATGGTCAGAAATTTGGAAGCTCGCTCAGAGCGCAGCAATGTCCTTATACCTGCTTTCTAAGGGTGGGGCTTTAAATATGAATGTCTAAGCTTTTGTATTGTCACACCCAAGTTGTGGCATTACATAATACATGTAATACAAAACATTACAAACGGGTAACATTTACAAATTTAACACATACAAGACAGGCTTGCTCCTTCAGAACCCACTCCACACCCCTACAACACGCTACATTCTCAAAATGTATACCATAATTTTGGTTTACAATAATCTGATTGTCCATACATACAGCAGCAGGTAGGATAATAAAACTTAGGATAGCACCTGGAGATATAGCGAATTTCAAACCATTGTCTAATTATAAACATGAAAATGTATTTAAACCTCAATACACCATTAGTAACACGAGAAAGCAGTTTTAATGTCTCTAGATAATTCAGATTTAAAGAAGCCAAACGAGGCTAAGGATTTTATATTTATATTCTTATAAAAATGATTTGCCTCAGACTTATTTATGGATTCATTCTAGATTATTACTTTTATCTGCTGAAGGTGCTGAACTGATTTTGCGTTTTAGGGTCTTCTGTTGGCAAAGTCTCCACCGTGGACATTACCCCGTGTCCTACTCAGCCATGCCAACTTAAAAAAGGACAAGACTACAGCGTCAATGTCACCTTCCTGAGTGGTAAGTAATATGTGTCTGTCGTTATTATCCTGTCAGGATTCGCACTGTTAAACTCTATTGGTCTTGTTTGTATTGTGTGTACTTGTATATAGTAGTAATTTTAAGAAATGTTGATAATGGTTGTATTTACTTTTAATCCGTGGCTTATTCAATTTTCACTTATATAACTTGTGCCGAGAGTCAAAGTGATTTCCTTGTTTGTGAGTTCCGAGTAACAATGGCAATAAAAATAATTCTGATTTTGATTGTAGATGACGAGACGCAGAAGAGCACAGCAATGGTTCACGGTATCGTCGCTGGAGTTCCAATCCCTTTTGCAATTCCAAACGACGATGGCTGCAAATCCGGTATTGCCTGTCCCATCCAGAAGCAGCATTCCTATAGCTATGTCGCCACTCTGCCTATCAAGCCTATATATCCCTGTGTAAGTACTGTGGAGTAACTACTGGGTTCAGGTTCATGTTAATGGTGGTGCGTTACTGGTTGTTGCTGCTCTGGTGCCTGCTGCGAAGAGATTGGCTGGGGCCACTGTGCTGCTTGTTGCAGTGTTGGTGCACATTACTTTGCTACTGGCTCCGGACACACGGGTGTAAGTGTGATGTGCACAGGGGTGGGAATTTATAAGGTTTTGTCTTTCTCCCACTCCTTTTTCGAGTTCGAATGATGTCAGTGTTGTAATAAGTAACTGTAAATGGATGATTTGATGTACATTGAACTCGAAATAAACGCACAACTCAACATTTTTTATACTGCAAAAAGTGACAAAAAAACTAGTCAAAGGGCTCGAATTTGGCAAAATGTCTCAAAAGGCAACCGGCATGTGCTCAAATTACAACAAGATTTGCCAATGAAACAAAATAAAAATTATCTTGTTTTATACATTTATAACAAATGTCTCTTTTGAATGAGGAAGTAAAGCATCAGCTCTTGAAATGATACTAAATGGCTTTGTCCCATGGAAAGTTATGTTTGAAGATTGTCAGAATGAACTCCAAGATAAAAACCACTCTATTCAAGCAATTATTACCTCGTTTTTTTTCCAGTGTTCACTAACCTTTTCTTTCCTCATTTTTCTATTTCAGCTCAAAGTGGTGGTGGAATGGGAGCTGAGAGACGATAACAGCAAAGATTTGTTCTGCATCAAGTTTCCTATTCAGATTGTAGACTAAAAAATATAGGAGCCAAATATTGCACATGGAAAATCTTCAGATTGCATTTTATAATCTCATATTTTAAATGTTTGATTGACGTAACCCTGCAATCTATAGAATGATTAGATCAGACACTGGCGTTGTTAATGTCACATTCCAGACTTTGCTGCTGTGCAGTCAAAGTTATACTGTGCTTTTGTTTCTTAGTTTCTCATTGTTACTGACCCTAAACAAAATTTTGTAATGCATAACCCAGTAGCCATTGTAAAATTACCAGTTGTATTGTAATGACCAGAACTTTTTATAGTACTATGACGGTCATTACTGTGTCTTGTCAATGTCATGTTTACACCTAATTGCACAGAAATCTGCCTCATGTAAATTACATCTGGTTATTTGTGATTCAAATTATGCATAATCAAATTATTTTCTTTCTTAAATGAATGTTGTTAATATTGCGTTCAACTTTCATAAAACTACTGAATGAGTAAAAACCACAAAGGTGTGTTTTTTTTTAATTATAAATTTAGACTTCCAAAGAAGACCATTGTATGACTGCTGACAGTGCTGACTTGCTTCCAACTTTCATAAAACTACTGAACATATCCACAGCGGAAAGCAGTTTACTGCCTTCTTGATAGTCTATTAAACCTTGAGATAGTGATATTTGTAAAATTTTACCTGTTTTTTTATACATATAAATGTTAAATTAAAATCAACACAACATGCCATATAAATGTTCTTTCATAGAGAAGACCACTTTGTATAACAACGTGGTCTTAAGTTAATTTAATGTGAACTATTTGCGCTGAAGGGAAAATGGATGCTTTATAAAGTTGACTACTTTTTTGTAAAATGGAATAAGCCCTTCCTCATCACAATTATAAATTACCTAAAATCACTGGTGCAAGGACAATACAGTAGAATGATCCCTGTAAAACGTTTTTATTAATGTATTTCAATGAGGAGCATGTGTTGAGAAACTTAACTGAAATTGAGTAATGCAAAGTCACTGCACAGAAAATTTTATCCAGACCAATAAGTCAAAATTGTGTATATCTCGCTGGCTCCTTTTCAGGGTCCATTTTGTGTTAATCTCTCCAGACGTTGAAGCAAGGCATTGCCGAAAGCCTCTCTGTATCCTGGACTCAGTGAATCCAAAAGTGAGTAAACAGTCTCATGATATTGAGTGCTCAGGTCCTCATCGACTTGATCGAAGGCATGGCCCACTACCTGTAGAATAAAAAAAAAACATTTGTTAAACATTGTCTTCTTTAAACACATACCTAGTGTTGAGAATGTCTGGTGCACATGTATTTAAATGTGGTTTTACAGAAAATGGCAAATAAGAACTGAAATCTGAGCGCATACCCGCAGTCCTGCTTCAGTCAGTTCCAGGCAGTAGTGGTTCCTCTCCCTTGTTTCGACATTGATATAGGCCACATCTAAAGCACAGTCGAGGCCGTGAGAAACGTGCATTTGTGCCACAGCAAAAAGAACATCACTGACAATGGCTTCTGCCTCTAGTCTCATGTCCTTGACCCCTCCGAGATCTACGCACTCTTCTTCACAAGAGGGAACAATAACATCTTCAGGCTGCCAGTCCACCTCCATCTCCAGACTTGAAAGAGAACAACATGAATACTAGGGATTTATGTTGGTAACAAGTATCTTTGAATGGTTTCCAACATGTTTTACTTGGTTTTAAGTATAATACAAAAACAAACTCGTGATTACCTTCGTTGTGGAAGTTACAGTCCACTGCTACAGTATGATGGTCACGCACTGACGACTACAAATACGATTAACGAGTAGAAGCGAAAGGTAGAACCAGCAGGACTCAGTTTGCTTGTGACGCGCTATTATCCAGTATAAATAGACATAAATAAAGGGACTTTTTCTCCAAACATTACACGGTACGCCATTTTGTGACGTCACTGACGACACCCAAAACACGCGGGGCGGGGCTATAGACTGTATGGTGGGGCTGGCAGTAACGAGAGGGAAACTCAACCTGCTAAATATTATGTAAAATGTAATTATGATATTTGAGGGTCATACTTACAGGACGTTTTAATTGGGTAATCATCATTTTATATAAAACATATTTTTGGATTTATTGTTTTTTATTATTGTTAGAATTGTCACTTGTAGCTTGCCGTATCCGCGATGGCTGAATGAACGGCGCATGCGCGTCACATAGTGACAGTGCGGAGTCATGAAAGTGTTTGTAAACAACTCCCAGAGCAGGTAACGATTCATGCTGTCTATGTTCACCAGAGCACTGTGTTAGCTCCGTGCTAGCTCCATGCTAGCTTCTGTAGCTCTGTTCTAATGTAAGCTCTGAATAGAATCTTCTTTGACACTCATCCTCTTCCCTTTATATCATGTAAAACGTGTTTCGGCAACCCCGTGTGCTAACAAACAAGCACGTCTAGGTAAAACATTAGCTCTTCTTAGCAGGAATGGTCAGTTTATGCGGTCATTTTGGCAGCTCTGCTGACTTATATCAGTGTGACCGCTCCAGGCACGGTTTGACACATCTTATATTTGTGTCTGTCTTACCTTTGATTATGATATTGTCAAAACTTCAAATATTGTATATAATCACACTGTCTGTGCTTTAATCTATTTTTTTTTATTGCAGGTGTTGCAAACTGGGGTCAAATCAAGGCGCAGACATAACCCTGAGTGCCACCACATCTTTGTTTGTATTGCTCTACCTTACATGTGTAGATGTATTTAGATCATCAGGATGATAAAACTGTAGCAAGTAACAGCTGAATGGAACACCCCAGTACATTATTTTTTCTAATCCCCTTGTAATCATTACATTAAATAAAATGCCTTGGCCATTTTCTGAGTCCATCAAAAAGAGGGCCTGCAGGTACCTCCTCCACCGATACCTGGGGAACTTTCTGCAGGAGAAACTAAGTTTGGATCAGCTGAGCTTAGACCTTTATCAAGGCACTGGAACGCTTGCTCAAGTCCCATTGGATAAATGGGTATAACATTTGTTCATGTTTAACATGGATATAAGACAGAATCGGATTAAAATATATTTGCATTTTTTCTCTCAGTCACTGAATGAACTCCTGGAAACTGCAGACGCTCCCTTTGAAGTGACGAGAGGCTTCATTCAGACCATCTCTCTTACTGTTCCTTGGGCCGCCCTTCTTCAGGAAAACTGTGCACTAGAAGTGAAAGGTCTAGAGTTGGTTTTCAGACCCAGACCAAGAGATGGTAAGAATCA
>JAPMNZ010954957.1:0-12539 GCA_029875035.1 Pomatoschistus microps | reverse complement strand
AAATGGTGTCACACAATCACCAACAATGAATTAAGGAAAGAAAAATTGTGTTATTGTTCTTAATCTTCAAAATATTGCCCAAAAATATTAACGTTTCTGGGTGTGTAAACTTTCAGACGCGCTTGCATCTGTGGATTCTACTTGTTCTCTTCTTTAACGACATTTCCCTCGTTTTACTTTGACTTCACACATGTTTGTGAGTTGTTCCATAGCAGGACACCAATCATCTCTATTCATGGGAAATATTGCCTTTTCTAATACACTTTTCACATTACAATGTTTGGCTGTTTAATATAGCAGAGTTTTTCCATTTCTAAGTTAAGTCATCTGGTCTTTTATTTGTGAACGGGAGCAATTTTCTGCCGGCATCATCATTATGTATTTACAGTTATTATTGTTGTGTTTCCAGACTCCCGAGCTGGCGAAGGGGCACCGCAAAAAATTGACCACGCTGTCATCGGAGGGGTGGTTGCCGTGGTGATGTTCGCCATCCTCTGCGCACTTATCGTTCTGGGTCGATACTTCGCCAGACACAAAGGTAAGGCCCGGCAATCTCACTTGATCATGGACACGTCTGAGGAGTTTAAGTGCTTTTGTTGAGAGTTGATTGCGACAGTTTTGAAGAGTGCCTGATGTGAGATGGAAGATTTCACACGTGCAGTAGGCGGCATGATTCATCGCAATAGGTTCGATAGCGCAACTTTTGGGGTCAAAAATGGGAAAATCTCGATGACTGCAAATATTCAATTCTTTGCACACAAAAACAGGGAGTAGACTAGCAAAACAAGTCACTTGAATTTGGCAAAACTACTCTTGATTTGAGTATGTTTTGAATTTTAGTCAATGGAAAAACCAAGTATCTTTTGTCGTGTTGTCGGGCAGAAGCAAGATTTTCTCGTTCCGTAAACATATCGAAAATCCCATTCTGCTCGCAATGTTGGTCAGAAATGTGAACTAAGTCGAATATTATATGTTTTACCGTGTACCACCCTGCAGCTCTAAGACTGGACAGCATGGCGCCTTTACTTTCCATCACAGTGGTCTGGAGGATGCTATAGGATCAATTGTTTGGAAGATTTCTCTGCTGAGGGACCCCTTCCCCAGAAAACCTGCAAAACAATTTATCCTGGAGCACTGTAGACACAACCCTGATCAAATGTAAAGGCACCATGCTTTCCACTCTCCCATTCTTACAGCCACAGGACTGAAACTTTTTTTCCTCATAAAAAGTTGCCAAATGCACTTTTCAATTCAATTCAATGTATTCTTGTTTGGCCTAAATCACAACAGTAGTTATTTTTGAGGACTTAACAAAACCGTTGAATTTCCCTACACAGATCAGAGAATGAAACAGTTCAAAGTCAAGAAATGCAATAACACATAGAGCCATTGGTCAGAAAGGGGCAGAGGACCAATGTCCATAAAGGTTGTTAAATGTTGAGTGTCCTGGATCATCACTAGTCTCCTTTAAGTTAGACCCAGACAAGTGTCCAACAGACCTTCCTGCATCGGCAAGGAAAAACTATAAAACCCAGTGGTAAAAAGTGAGAAACTTCTGTGGGGGGCCTCATTGAGAGAGGGATCCACTCCCACGGACGGACGGGCTATAGATCCAGTTCTCAGGATGCAGAACGAGGACCAAGGCCACACAGTCTAGGACTCAGGCAGCTCCCAGGCGGGGAGGGGGTGCAGCCCGTGAGTCGGGCTGGATGGGGCAGTCCGCAGGTGCACATGGAGGAGGCCAGGTTCAGAGGTCCCATCATCACACCCTGAATGAACCAATGGGGCAGCGGGCGAATAGCAATGAACAGACTAGAGCCAAAGTCATAATGATAACGGATAAAGCAGAAAGGAGTAGAGGATAGTGCTTAACTGGGCAACCCTAATGATATCTGGTATATATTCTTTGAGTTTCTTGTCAGATACAATTCTGTTTTTTGTACAGGAACTTACTTCACACACGAAGCCAAAGGAGCCGATGACGCGGCCGACGCTGACACGGCCATCATTAACGCCGAGGGAGGACACAACAACACAGACGAGAAGAAGGAATACTATATCTAGACTGTTTGGACTGGGCCAGGAGAGCCGGTGGGGGGACGGACTGCTGAGGCTGGTGACGGACAATGCCGTATTATTGCATTATGGATTACTCCAGTTGGTAACAAAAAAGGCTTATCGAACGACGTTGGATTTTCAAAGTAATCTGCGGAAGTCTAGAGAACATGAATTTGGACAGGCGTGGACATTCTGGTGAGATTCTCCTATCCGACCTTTCCTGGACTGCTGGGGCCTGTACAGTTCAGTTATTTCATGGACAATTTTGTGCCTTGTTCGATTTCTTTTGGTTCATTTTGATGTGTTTCCCTCTTGTCATTTTGCTTGTTGGATTGGAACATCCTGTGTATCTCACCTTTCGTTGCATTTGCCTTTAGAGGAGATTCAATGGCCTGGTGTTCGTCTATGTGTGCCGCAGCTATAGCTTTTAGCTCACTGTTCCCGAACCCGAGGTGCTGCTAACCACACATGAGAGCTCACTAACTTTTGAACACGACTCATTCCTCTTGGCCAGGTCAAAGCCCACTGGCCCCAGCGAGCACCACATAACATACACTACAGACACGCCTCTGATTTGTCACTCTCCCATCCACACTTCTTTACTGCCTATGTACAATTTGTGAGTGACCATGCTCATTATAGAATGTATTGTTGCTTGGAAATGAAGTAGGAGTGCCGTATCATTTATAATTTCACAGCAGCTTAGTGAAGGTGATTGGTTTTTCAAAGAAGATAACACAGTTTGTTTGTGCTTGGTCAGTGCTTGTTTAGGATGTTGTACAGTCTTATAGGCATCATGACTGCTGTAACGTGCCATGATGTGGAGCTCTCTGTATCTTGTGCTGTTGACTGAGAAACCCCCAGTCCTCTTCAAAACTCCTTCTTTGACTCAGACGGACCAACACACGAAGGTGGAAATATTGTTTTGCTGCACTGCTCAATTCTTTGTTTATCGACAATGTTGCTGCAATGTATATTTAAAGGGAGAGTATGTCATATTTTCATTTTAAATTATGTCTATATATTTTATAGTTGTCCCCAGATGACAGGTCATGTTTGGCCGTTTCTGAACAAAAGTTTAAAGTTTAGTTATTTTTCATTAATAATACATATGTTGTCCTGGATATTTATGTTTATGATTTTTAAGCAGGTTATCCAATCAGAGAGCAGAATGAGCCTTACATTCGGGTTCCTAGTTTGTCAAATATAGTTCATGGCTCTATCTTTTCTATTTCAATACAACAAAATTCACACATTTTTTAAAGAAACAGTTACAAATGATAAGTAGTCAAGAGTTTGTGCTTTCTATAGCTAAACTCTGTATTATTCTGTCAAAAAAGTTTAGTTTGTAATTCTAGTAACTTAAAGAGACCACCGAGAGTACATATAACATACTGTTCCTTTGAATAATATGACACTGTATCGATTCAGGCACACATCATACAATTCTAAGTAGTCTGCATTTGAAATTGAGAAGCTGAGGTACTGTATATGTGGAGGACTCTGCAAACCCCCACAACATCACTTTTTAATTGTAGAATAGAGGTCTATATGTTGTTTAACTTAATGTCTGGGGGAAACAGCTGAGTATATACAACGCTTATACTACCTTCACAACAGAATCTTTGCTCTGCAGCCTTTTTAAACGGTGACAACTTATAACCTTGTGGAACAAACCTTTGATTTCTCATGTATAATCACACGGTCAACCTTGGACAAAGCATTCTTTTCTCTGTTGAAAAGTTGAACGTTCTTAGTCCACGCAGCTTTTGTCTTGCGGTGAGAAATTATTCCGAAAATATTCCATTCATTTGACATTCATAACAGGCGTTTTTCACAAGGTGTTCCTATTGCACTACAGCTGTTCTGGTTTTAATGTCATTCCTTCAGCGGTTACAAGGTATGTTCATCTGAATAGGTCGTGGAGGAAGACACGTATTGTGGAGTTCCTCGCACACAAATCTATGTCATGTTCTGTCGACGCTCACGCAAGGGCGATAAATCATTCAAAAAATCATTCAATTACACACTATTTCTAAACTGTATGGACATTTTACCTTCGGGCCGGCTTTGATTTGTGTAAGAGCTCTCAGGTTATCAATTTGCATAGCCCTGGTGTGAAACCTTTTCTCATATTCAGGCTCAAACTTTTTCATCGAGTGCAGCATAGACCGTCCTTAGCTTGCGTCAAAGCAGCGCCGGGTAATATTTTAACCTTCAAATTGTGTTTTGAAAAGAGAAAAAAACGTCAAACTGCCAATTTCGCGATCCTTGACGATGCTTGAATGCTAATAGTTGTCAAGTGCAATGTATGTTGACGCTCTTATTGCACTTTTGCCAAATATAAGCACTGACAGTTATAATAGAAATGACGTAAAAAGGATGTGAATGAAGGCAAACTAGATACAGGCACGTTTCCAAGGATTAACAGTAACAGACATTTTTACAGTTTTTTTTACATCTTTATCTTGCCCAATTACACCCAATCACATTCATTCATTCAATTGAATTTGTCTGACGGTGACATTATGTGGTAATCCGTGGGTGGGTGAAGTGAATAATAGAGTAAGCATCTCTGCATTTGTTCAATAAAACCTAAAAATCAAGAGCATAATTTTAAAAGGTTTTGCATAAAAGGCAGCCACCTACTTCATATACAAATAACATATTTTTTGTAATCCTCTAATGTCACTCAAAAACCTCCACCATTCTTCCCATTGTTTAGTATTTGAGGCTTCACTTCCCACCATCGAAATCACTTGATATTCTTTTTCACTTTTGCCTCCCTTTTTTGTATTTCACAATGTATCCGTTTATAATATTCAACAAAACAAACCTGACGTCCTAATTGCCAAAACAAAACATCGCTCTTCCTTTTGTCATCGCAGTATTGAAGAAAAGGGCAAAAGTTACACCGTGTTGCTGTCACATCAGCAGATCAATACTTTCCCTTCATAAAAGCGAAGCTGCTGTGTGACTCTGCGCATGCCTCCTGCTCCAGAGAAGTCAAGTATTGAGTGGTTTTCAACATCAGAACAAGACAAATGTACATGTATTATGAGGAATGATAACCACTGCCTTAAATCCACCTCCTGCTACATGTCAAAGGAAAGTGCTGAAGGACTGAGTGTAGTGCCTTCTTGGAAAATGAGGCAAATGGATACAGACCTGTCAATGACTTCGACTCAGGCAGAATTATCTTTTTGGGTCACGCTTTAGTTTAGCCTCCACTAAATAACAGCTAATGTGTGCATAATGTATGGTGAGCTAGATCGTAATTGTTATTTATTAATTGCGTATTAGTCATTATTCTACATGGTCTTATTCAACATCCAACTAATTACTAACTGACACTTTTCCATGTGGGATAGGGCTAGAGCGAGGGCCAGGGTCAAGGTTAGGGCTAGAGCGAGGGCTAGGGTCAAGGTTAGGGCTAGAGCGAGGGCTAGGGTCAAGGTTAGGGCTAGAGCTAGGGCTAGGGTCAGGGTTAGGGCTAGAGCAAGGGTTAAGGTTAGGGCTAGAGCGAGTGCTAGGGTCAGGGTTAGGGCTAGAGCGAGGGCTAGGGTCAGGGTTAGAGCTAGAGCGAGGGCTAGGGTCAGGGTTAGGGCTAGAGTGAGGGTCAGGGTTAGGGCTAGAGCAAGGGCTAGGGTCAGAGTTAGGGCTAGAGCAAGGGCTAGAGTCAGGGTTAGGGCTAGAGCGAGGGCTAGGGTTAAGGTTAGGGCTAGAGCGAGGGCTAGAGTCAAGGTTAGGGCTAGAGCGAGGGTGAGGGTTAAGGTTAGGGCTAGAGCGAGTGCTAGGGTCAGGGTTTAGGCTAGAGCGAGTGCTAGGGTTAGGGTTTGGGCAAGAGCGAATGCTAGGGTCAGGGTTTGGGCTAGAGTGAGGGCTAAGGTTAGGGCTAGGGTTAGAGCTAGAGCGAGGGTTAAGGTTAGGGCTAGTGTCAAGGCTAGAACGAGGACTTGGGCTAGCGTTCAATAGCACTAAACTAGCTGTTAATTAGTCAGGCCTGATCTAAAGTCTTACCTCTTTTTTATCGTATTTTCTCCTCATGGGAACATCGATTGAAGTACGGATTTTGTTCTCTCAGCTTCTATGTTCAAACACAACCACTGCGTGAGGTCGTCCTTATTTCCCCTTTCTCAAACTCACGCCAATCGTTGCATAGACACGATCTGCGTCAGTGTCCTTCCGCCCAGTATTTCAAAAACAGTGTATTTATCTCATCTGAATTCTTTCTTTTCTAACTCATTGACTGCTGTAGCTTCACGCAGTGTTCTTACATAAGCACCGTGCAGTGTGTCTTTCTTCTATCATCCTGGACCTTTAAGGAATAGGTTTTTTCTCCTAAGATATTTATTGTCACACTGATGAAAATGCTTGTCAGTATTGTCTCTTATTTGTTTCATTATTTATTTGGAGTTTTATAGACATGACTGACATGATTGGAGAAGTATATAATGGTAATTCAACTTTGAAGGGAAGCTGTTGTTTCTGAATATTTGGTGTCACGGCTAAAGCTGCCTGCATGATTGAATCTGTTTTTGATATTTTTTCCTGATTCTAAAATGGCCGTCGAGGGACTTCAAAGATTGACTGAAAAATCACTTGTTTATTTGATATCGTTGGTATGTTTTTGTTCTCTCTCTCAGGTTCATGAGTGTCTATAGTTATTGTTTTTGCATCTCAGGTAGAATGCAAACATAAGGCCCACGTATATACTGTATACTGTACCACTATTGGAAAAAGAAGATTCCCACGATGTACATGTTTTTCTCAGTTGTACATGTTTGTATGTGTTTTCAATATGGTGCACTGGTAGAGACATAGAACTAGCTCACAAAGAAACCAGACTAGATTTATTAAGCAGACCAATTGATGTACAGTCAGTATCAACAAACTCACACTATGTGCATATACGACTTCCACTAATACGTATGTTGAATAGCAAATAGACTTCGACACGATCCAGGCATCTCTTTGTTCTTTTGGAGGAAACTATGGTGTTTTTACTGTGACATGGCATCTTATGAATGATTTGTAACATGTCTTGAATATTTTGAAGATGTTAAAACTTGTTAAAATTGTTTTATTTAAAGAAAAGTTGACATTGGTTGTTTTCTTTTCTCTGTACCAGGCCACCTTTTCCTTTCTACAGTGACGTTATGTTCCCATATGAGGCCATACATATTTTGTATTGGTTCATCAACATTTTTACAAAGGAAAAAAAAATCAAGAGTTCTTGTCTTAATAAAAAAGATTTCAATGTTTGAAGTCAAGTGTTGTGATTTCAAGAATGCAGAAGTCAACGCGGAAGAAGTGGTGTCAACATTGAAGGATTTTCTGTTGGATCAGCCTTTTTGCTTCATTTTTTCATGGTAATGCAAAAAACACCACAATAATTTAGTACAACAGAAATACATTCATGAAGGAACAGGAGTAGGATGAAGAAAAAATTGAATGACAATTATGAAATAATTTAGAGCTGAGAAGTCCCCATTTTCTGAGTTTAGAAAAAATCCAAATATTTAAAGTTTGGCTGGTTACAGAGTGATCATTTTCTTCCAAAAAGCACAGAACTTAGAATTTGGCTAAATGTGTTTAAACACTGTCTTTAAAGTCTCAAAACACTATAGTTGAAACAGAAAGGGAGGTCTTGTGGTCATAAGTCACCACCGTGATTAGCGCAGAGCAAGCTTCAAACTGTTTTCATATTGTGTTTCTGAATCCTCATGCAAACACTCCAGAAAAAATAGAAAATACATCTATATATATATATAGCTAACATTCTCTTCTAAACCTTTTTAAAACATTACTAGCAAAACAAAATTATGTTTTCGAGGCAGGCTGCATTAGAGTATTGTTTGGACTCAGGAGGTTCAAGGGTCGTATCTATAGTATGTTTCTATGCTTTAGATGCAGTTTTAGTTTTTACAGGTGGACAATATTAGTGTTGGGTGCACCTCGGACACAAGTGTAACATATGACTTTGAAAACATCCGTAATCATTACAGTTACAAAATACGTGTTGGTAACTTTAACTATGGACAACCTTATCACAGCTTTAACATGGAGCGTTTTGAACATGGAATAATATTTACAGTCTTTGGGAATAACTGGGACAACGACACACAGCACATTAAACTGTCTGTTGAGATGTTTAATAACCCGGATTAATTACTATTTCGACTAAGTGGAGTAACGTTGAATCCTAACTCTTTTAATAGTAATTATTAGTGGTAGTAATGCAACATGAAACTATAAACAAGATACAAAATGAACAGAAATAAACTGTGATAAAGAGGTTGTATGAAGAACCCCAACCCAACCCAACACACATGACAAGACACTCTCTGACCATACACCTCTCTCCCACTGCTCACTCTGTGCTGAAGTGAGAAGTACCAGAAATATCAGTGTCTAACAAAAGTAACTTACAAAACACCGGTTACCAGTGCTGTCCCAAAATGTGAAGCACACACATAATGTTAAATCAATTTTGTTTTATTTATGTAAAAGGTTTTTCCTTTTTTCAAAACTTGTGAGTGCACTCGCTTTGGTCAATCCCCCTGATATTGGACTCTTCATGTTGCTGCTGTTTTCGAGGCGCTATCGTCTAAGCCCTAAGACTGCTAAACAAGGCCTAACTCTATGTATTCAATTTAATGTATTTTCTGTAGCCCTAAATCACAACAGTAGTGACCTGGGAAGACTATACAAAGTTGTCGATTCACCAAAACAGATCAGAGAATAACAGGAAATTCAACAATAAACGTCATATAGAGCCATTGGGCCATAAGGTGCGGATGACTGATGACCATAAATGTCGCTATGTCGCTAAATGTCCTGGACCATCACCACTGTCTTTAGACCCTCCCAAAGAATAAAAACTAAATAATCAGTTTTTGTTGTGTGTTCTGAATGGGTGGGCTGGATGTGCAAAAGCATTTTACTCATATATAAACGTTAACTCATTTGAACTTGGTTGCGGTGCTGTTAAGAATTCGTGGTCGTGCCGTGGCCTGGTCTCCTGTCAGACAGAGAGGTGCGAGGGCCTGAGTGGGCAGTGAGCGATGCGTGAGCTGGACGCCATGGCCCAGAGCTGCTCTTGTTAAGGCGCCACACCAGCACGTTCGCCGGGATCTGACAAATTGATAGGCGCTCGCAGGTACAAGACCTAATTCATAACCAGAAGCCATTTTGTCATCATAATTCTGTCACTGCTGCCATTTTCCATTACTTTAAGTGATCCATCCCCAGCAAAGGTCAATAACATTATTCAAACTTTAATGGAAATAGTTTAACCTGAGAAACCACCCACTTTGCTCCATGACTTAGAAAATTAATAAAACACATATCGCACCCTCTAACGGAATCTTAAACACACCTCATGAGAAAGTTGGGAAACTGCTTTGGTACAATTCAAACGCAACTTCATTCATCTCAAAGGTTAAGGCCAAAACGCAACTTTTAATTGGAATATATTGTGCTGTTAAGGAACGCATTGGCATTTCAAGTCATTTCCAAATTGTAAAATCCAATTTGATTACATTCCCCGCTCAACGGTGAAAAGGATCGCGTCAAGATCACAAAAGCAAACTAAAACACTATGAAGCTTCTGCAGAGGTTGGAAGTTATTTTTCCGTTGATGTACAGGCTCATCTATTTGCTATTTTGTTGAGATAAACGTGACTTAAAGCTGGGGTACCTAACTTTCTGCTGTTCGAACTGTTCTATCTAACGGTTCTATCACTGGTTTTCACATGTATGTATTATTGGCCTCTGTTGCATCTTTAGATCACCGTTTTCAGTTGGACAAGTGAAAATGAGAGGACCACCCCCACTTAGCCAATCAGCGCTCAGCCCAAATAGTGACTCATAAAATACAGTATATTTTCCAATAAGAGGAAAACTCCATGTTGTGGTTGGATTTCTTCTCAAAGTATTCCATAAGGCGTTTGTAATATTGATGGAGAAATACATATCCAGCTTTAACATGGTGTACTGCCAGATTTACACTTTTATTACTAATACTGGATCAGACCAAAAGAGCGACTGATTTTTTTTTGCATTTCTGACTTCAGGATAAACTTTACATACTGTAACTTTAATACGATTACGACAAACTACCTCGCTCTCTGTGTGGAGTGAGAGAGAAAGGCCCACAATTGTAAAGCGCTTTGTGACTCTGGTCTGTGAAAGGCGCTATATAAATAAAGATTACTTACTTACTTACTTACTTAACTATATGCAATTAAAATGTATGTTGCTTCTTAAATATCCTTTGACTAATTGGATATTCACTCATCATAGAGATTAGAGATTATATTTTGTTTTATTTAGTGTTTGGTTATTGTTCATTTATCTTGTGCTGAGTGCTCCTCATTCCTACTGTTCTGTAACCGTTGATGCAACACAGAAATTTCTTCACTTTGGGACGAATCAATAATCTCTTAATCTTAATCTTAACCAGGACTAAAAACTCACCTTAATTTACCATGTGACTATAATCTGCGTGCTTTATGAGCGCACAAGTGGGCTGCTGCTTCCGTTAGACGCAGCTTATCCCACTTAAATGTTCGATTAGTATTTGGAGGGACGTGTTCAAGCGCAATTAGCACAATGGGAAAATTGAGAGCAAACAAATGTGTGCGCATGGCTTGTTTAGTCGACTAATTGATGGATTGAGATTGATGGCATGTATCCCCACGTTTCGCTAAGGGAATAAATACAGGCTGAACAAAAGGCGTTTATTACCTGCTTAACTGCAGCCAACAAGCAAATCTTAATTATTATTTTTATTTCAAAGGTCTCAATGGAGGTTCTCCCAAATAATATGCCATTTTCTTAAAATATTTTCTGCTCCATTATTAAATCTGATGTTTCCGCGCGCCAAAAAAACATGACAGAGATGAGGCATATTCAACATTGAGTAAATATAAAACTGTTACTTAGATCTAAATGATTAATAGTGTATACATCTGTCATGACTATTGTTAGCCGCAACGATAGCTAATTGATATGGAAATAATTGCTGTAAATGTTGCTTTTGTATATTATTATTACCTCCAATATCGTCCGCTGAGCAATAACCACTGGGTGTGAACGAATATGTCAACACAAGGACAATCTAAATGGTGTGTAATTTTAGTTTAGAGTTGGACATTTTATGAGAGAAAGAAAAATGTGTGCTTTAGCTGTGTGCTCTGGTGTAATCAACTTGTAATCACCTGTAATATTCCAGTTCACTTGAAGTTCTTCCAACTCGCTGTGAACGGAGACGTCCTCCTGTTCTCCTAAGAACATGTCGCCTTCACAGACATTGATTGTTGAAATAACTGTATGAGGAAACTTCCACTGAGCTATAATTGTATTACGCTTTATCAGTTGCAGCAGTTTTTGTCAGTTGCAGCAGTTCACACACAGGGACACTCAAAGAAAACATTGAAGTCATGATCACAGACAACCAGCCAGCTCATCCCTTCAGTGCACCCTGGGTCTTCCTCTTCCTGGTGGCACATGCATGGAACACCTATAGTCTTAACCTGGAGGAGCAGCAGCTGTTCTCCAAGCTCCCTCTCTCATGGATGATCTCCTCCCACTATCAACTCATTTAAACTCCATCAGAAGACTTGCTTTTGGGCACTGCTTGGTGAAACTCTTTGACTATTCCAGATATGATATTACAGCTAAAGAGGATGGGCTGACTGGCAGGCGGCGGTTTTGCCAATAACCAGAAGCCCTCCATCTGAATACAACAATGTAAATATATGAATGCAGAATCGATGACCCGGGAGTCAGTGTTCGGGCCGCCATGACACGGATCTAGATTGTGCAATAACGTCAAGGAATAGTAAGGAAATGAACCTCTAGACTTCATTTATTAGACCTCTTAGTATAGGAATCTGGGGATGTTCCTGGCACGGGTATGAGCAGGTATGAGGGATCTCAGCCCGAACAACCCACTTCATCATTCTTAATTAATCCAAAAAGCCGTCCTGAATTCTCACCCCTATCGTGCACTGTTGACATTATTAGCAGAAAAACGTTTACAGTGTATTGATCTAATGTTCAGTCTTGTCACATTCATGCAGCTCTTGATTATTCAGCATCAACACATTGCGTTTGTGTTTCCAAATGTCTGAAATATTGTTTCATGATATATTTGCGTTGTGGCACAATTCAAGCAGAGGAGGGCGCTGTGCATTACATTTTTATTGATCAAGCGTAGCGCTAGTTCCTTAAAAACTATGAGAAGCGCTCCTTACTGTTCATCTCCTTCCAGCTCCTTAAGGTTGACCTCAACAGTAGATCAACTATTACAGAAGGAGCTATACGAAAGAGGAAGGAGGTAGTTTGTTAATTTGTTTGTTAAAGGTGCAGTAAGCCATTTTGTTAGCTTAGCACCAACTCGAAACCACTCCCCCCTCCCCTCGCCTCTCCACCAAACCAAACATCCAGCATTTTCTTTTCTTTGACACAACAGG
>JAPMNZ010954938.1:0-11936 GCA_029875035.1 Pomatoschistus microps | reverse complement strand
AGATGATCCTGATTCTATGCACCCTGCTGTGAAGCTGGAGGCTTAGTGCTCACACTCTGGAACAGTGATTGTAAATAAAACTGATATCATGTCTTCTGTATAAGCATATTTTTGGAAAATGTAATCACGCAACATCTCGTTGCGTGATGACTATTCAATTTTCACACAGACTCAACTGTAGAAGCATATGTCATTTTATTTCTCCAGCGCAAAACAAACCAAAATCATAAATTGTGGACAATCATAATGATCAAAATGAGGGAGTGGCCTGTATGCCTCCAAATACATACATTTCTAACTTAAGCCTTCCTGCTCCACACACTTCCTCCAGCTCATCTGGGGGAATCCTGAGGGGTTCCCAGGCCAGCTGAAAGACACAGTCCCCAGCTTGTCCTGGGTCATCCCCTGGACTCCTCCCGGTGGGACATGCCCCCCATGGAGGTGTCCAAGAGTCATCAGAATCAGATGCCCAAGCCACCTCAACTGGCTCCTCTAGACCTCAACTACTTGTACCCTCAATCTCATCCTTTCGACATCAGTGTCCTGGTTATCTTAAATGCAACTGCTGGCTTAGTCTCAGAAGTATCCAGCTCTTGTGGTTACCAACAATGTATACGCGGAAGAAATGGTTCAACAAATGGACTGAAATTTCACGCCCCAGTTGCAGCGCCTGTGTTTACATGGGTCTCGATCAATCAAATTAATTTGATTTGTAAACATACTCATTAATCTTGGTACCAGTATTGGTGCATTCCTCGTTGGTACCAAACAAAGACCTCTTGAATGATTATTTGAACATTGAGGCCTACTTTTACCAATTATAGTGTCAAACACACAGCAATATAATGGACAAAAATCATTGAAGCCACATAAATTACAAGATCCGACCAGTCAGAAAAAGTATCCCATTAGCATACCACATTCACAGTTTGACATGATAAATGATCAATCAGGGTTTTCGTTAGCATAGATTAGCGACGGCGAAATGTTAGATGCAACACTGACTTTCAAATCAGACGACGAGTGAACCAAGTTAGAGCGAGATGCCATCACAGTGAGCGGGAAATGACTCACGCAGGCTGTTCAGGCCCATAAAAGGGAACAGGAAGTCCCACATTATATCTGCGTCTGAGGATTTGTCCTTTTGACTCCTTCAAGATGTTAGCAAGGAGTCAAAAGTACAAATGCTCTTATATAATTGTTCACCGTCCATATGTTCTTTCTCAACGGTTTTGTGTGAAAGTTAGCCCAGTTCTGTAGTAAGAATATCAGTTCTTTAAAGGAGACATATTATGACAAATTAATTAGCATTAATCTGGTTCTAGAAATGTTCTCATTGTCTGTCTCTGAGCCAAACTTGGATTCCCATAGATTCTTGCGTGTCTGAGCAATCCTGTGATATCCAGCAGTCTACAATTCATTGCTTACAAATCCATAATCTACCACCTTAAATAACAAGAAAAAAAAAGCACAAATAGACATAAGTTAACAATAAAAACTTTCAGAACATGCGATTGTACGTATTTTATGTTTTAGGAGCAATACTTTTGTTTTTAAAAGGTAGAATAAGGCTGTGAACATAATGTCATTCTGTGGATTAGAATATTTTGCATCATGTTTCCTATAATTTTAGATCAATATTGTGAACAAAATGTAAAATAATGATTGATGAATATGGTATAATTAAGTACTAAACTATACCATTACTGACAACAAACATCAGTGCCAATCATGGGAAAATAAATGCTTCAGATATCCCTTAGGAGCCAGCTTCAGTTTAGAAATGACATCCTGATTGGGTCTTGCAATAAATATATAATCTGTACTTGTCTGTAGGTACTTGCAGGACAAAATTGGACCCGTTAGCTGTGATTTGAGACGGGAGAGATACTATTTTCACTCCTTCGTATGGAATATCTGCAGAGATGTGGAAAAAGCTGGGTTCATTTGTAAAGACTGTGAACTACATCACTGGGAAAAGTCCCACTAAGATTAAAATGGTTTTGATTCAGGCGAGTCCTGGCTGTGGGTCTTAAAAGTTACATGATTTTTCTTTTTTTATATGACTTGAGTACATCTGAAGATTTTATTTTCACCGATCCATTCAGGAAACAATTTTTGTGATCCGACAAAAGTGTGTCCCTCTGTCCCACGCTGTCCTACACTGTCCTAAATTGTCCTACACGGTCTCACACTGTCTCACATGGTCTCACACTGTCTCGCTGTCATCTATCCTCCGACTCGGGCACACTGGAGTCCAACGCTCAAACATCCCCTTATGGCACCAGTACCTCGATGAGTGAAGATTCATTTCTTATTTTCAATATAAAATGCAATTAATGAATTCACCAGACGCACGTGCGAAGAAGTCTGCAACAGTTGTGTCTGTTTCCTAAAATCCACATCCGTGGCTTACTGATGACTGTGGTCAAATCGCGGTAATACAGAAATTTGCAATAAGTGTAGACACCCTTTGCCAAAATGTTCATGTTTTGAGACCTCAAAAGCTGATTCCGGGTGTAATCTGGCTTCGTTCCAGAACATTGTTAGGGTTAATTTTACACTGACCTCTACACAGGAGAAAAAAACTCGCAGCGCTTGGAGGTCAGTGGAACATGACACACTGGTTTTAAGGACTTTCTTAAGTCCTGCGGGACCCTCACGGAACCTGATCTGAATTGAGTCAGTGTATGCCAGCGGTAAAGTGGGTGAAGTGTCTGGCCAAATGATTCAACAACAGCTGCCATAAATGTGATACCTAGTATTTCCAGAAACATTCAACCTAAACAGGTTCTATTATGCAATTATAACATCGAAAAAATGCACCAATAAACAACATAAAACCGCCTGAAACGTTTTTGGACCAGGTCTGAGACCTGAGAGTTTAAGTCAAGATCTTGTCTTTCTGATACTGCTCTCGACACTTTGGCTTTAAACATCTGCTCATTATGAACCCAATACACTGAAGTGATGGAATGGAGCACTTTCTGCCCCAAATAACACTTGAAAATTATTACAAAATGAGCCCAATTTTACTTTTTATGTTACAACATAGTAAAAGTAAAACACCTTTGGATGCTATGTTCATGGATTGGCACTACCACCCAAAACTTGTATCGTATCTGTGAATAGATAAATAAAAAGTCTAGCATTCATTTGGATATGGGTTTGGCCACATGAACAACTATAGAGCAGTTTCACACAAACATAGAATTGGAATAATATATATATATATTCTTGAAGCAAATGAAAAGTGCAAGGACTGAACTGCCAAGAGTGAGTTTGGCCGCTGCATTCCTGCACAGGTCAATACCAGGTCTGAGGGAAAGCTACGGCCTTGGCAATAACAATCAATTATTTACACTTCCATTTACACTCCTGTCAAAGGTCTGAAAAACACCTCAATAATTAATGTGAAAGTAACTTAGTGCCATGAATTAAAATGGGCTCGCAGGAATCCCATCATGGTGGTGTGGACACAGGCTCAGTGTTTGGCTTTGACATCAGGGAAGCAGCTAACGTCAGCACACACTCTCACTGAACGATGGCTGCAAAGGGAGCAGACAGAAGCACGAGTAAATCACAATCTCTATTACTTTTATTTATCTTCAAGAGCAACTTACTGACAAATGTGCTGTCACCAGGACAATAGCGATCCGACATAAATTATCAATGCACAGTCAAAGTAAAACTGAATGTATGGAAGGCAACGCATAACAGAGACATTTATTTTCTTAAGGTCTATTAACATGTGTCTCTTATCTAATGTGATGGAGAACAGAATGTTATGACACTTTTGTTGAACCAATTCCAAAAAAACAGAAATTTGGAGACTTTAAAACCACATCACAAACTAAAGAAAGGCGTTGGGAGAACAGTTGGTGTGTTGTTTAGACCAGTGGGTATCGATACTGGATCATGTATCATCTATTGGAGGAATATAAAAATGTTCGTACATATTCTTTCCAAGGACAACTTTATAAAGTAGCACATGCAACATCCCAAACTCTGACACATTGAGTGCTTCATTCACCTAAACACAGCTCCACGGCTGAAAATACTGACATTGTGATGTGTGTCGCTTTGTAACCTTGGGCAATAAAATTCCAAATTATTGGATGGATGTAAAGTAAATATATGTTTAGGTTTACCTTGATCAGACATAATCAAAATCCACATTCACACAAGCTCTCGAGTCGTTGGAAACATTGTGCCTTGAGGAAATCCCGCCGGTTCGGACTCCATTGTGCCCTCAGGCGGACTGCCCTCTCCAGCGTAGCTCACCCCTCAGCCCTGGTCCGGTCCATGTCAGAGCGGTCCTCCCTGGTCTAGGCCCTGGCTCTCTGCTCTCTGGGCTGTGTGCTGCGGTCCCATGTCTCTCCCTCTGTATGTATGTGTCCTCAGAGAACAATCGCATGAGCAGTATCCTGACCTCGCAGACGGAGCCCTTCGACTTGTCCTTCTCTCGTTCCTTCCAGAGCTTGTCTCACCTGCCACCGTCCTACGAGGCAGCTGTGGCAGCCGACCTCAGCCGCTTCTCCTCCCTCAAGAAACTCAGTAGGTGGCGGTGTCGAGGGTCCGTGCATGACGCTTCCCTCTGCACATCTGCGGCTGCCTGCTCTGTGGGAATGTCCGCCACCTTGCACTAGCATCAATTTCAAATGACCTGAATTCAGACGTCTTCCTCATTGCAGCGTATCGCAACCATGGTCCTAAAGACTTACACAAGTACTGGAGGATAGTATGAATATGATCCAACAAAGGAAATAATCATTCATAAAAAATAAAAATAAAGTACATTGAGATAAAGTACATTGAGATAAGCAGTGGCGCTAAAAGTATTTGGAATTTGCCGATTTTGCAAGTTGTCCAATAGTGCGAGGAGTTCTGAATGTGGAAGTCGCTGTGGCGCAGAAGTTCACAGAAAGAAGTTTAGATGGGGACTTTCTGTGTAAAGTTTGCATGTTCTCCCTGCTCCTGAGGACGTCCTCCTCAGGCCGCCGTAAAGACGTGAAAGAATGCACCAACATCATTCTGCATTTAACAGCAGCTGGAAAAATGGAAACTGAAACTACAACTTTGCGTGGTTTTGTTTGAACGAACGAATGAGTAGAAGCCTCCTCTGTGTAGCGCTCAAAGCACACGTAGCATTAGCTGACCCGCCGCCATTGTTGTCAACGTTTGTCCTCGGCTCCTGCACATGTTCAAATGTACGTGGGGGAAGTGGTGAGGTCATTGCAGCAGAGAATTCACACCTTTTTCTTCACACATCGATAAAACAGCCCTCGCTGCAGTGTATCTGTTCTGTTCCACTCATTGTTTTCACCTGAAACACCGTCTTTATGTAAACGAAAGGCCAAACCAACACACAACTCTAATGTTTAACTGTCTCAGCGTCCTCATGTAAACAGCCCCTTATTTCCATCACAGGTACACTTCAACTGAGAAGACAGAACGTGAAAAAAATCCAGGAAATCACACTGGATAATTTTAAAACAAGATTAAGAAATACTTTTTGCATGGTGCAACAAAAGATTCATCGTCAACACTTTTTGCCAAAAAACTCACGATACTGTACATGACCCCATTCCTCCTCTCCTCATCACGCATCAGTCGTCCTTTTCTCTCTGCAGAAAACTAGCCCCAAACCATAACGTTTCCGCCCCCATGTTTCACAGTTGAAGAAAATTAAGGATCCCTCTTTTTTAAGTGTGACAACTTGCAAAGCAACTGCCAACTACTTTTTTGC
Organism: Pomatoschistus microps; assembly: GCA_029875035.1. Lineage (NCBI taxonomy): Eukaryota > Metazoa > Chordata > Actinopteri > Gobiiformes > Gobiidae > Pomatoschistus > Pomatoschistus microps. The sequence continues at coordinate 6,187 of JAPMNZ010954938.1, read as the reverse complement.
CCCACTGTATTTATTGTTTGTTTTTTTGGACATCAAGATAAGAGTAATAATACAATACATTATTGTCACCTTCCCTCAGTGGGGCTCAAGGTCGGGCAATATGGCAAAAAGTGTGTGTTGATTTTAATCAACGTCACCAAAACCACTACTGTGTAACAACAAAAGCTCAATATTCCTGTTTCAAATCCAGTTTCAATTTCCAAGCCAATCACAAAAGTATTGTACAAACGCTGATGTCACACCTTTAAAAACAAGTTGTGCTTCATCTAAACCTGACGTTAATGGCGTGTTTAAACTGTCGAGGATCAGATAAGTACAATATACAAACCAAATTAAGTCTTATATCATTTGCCCAGCACTATGGGAATATATGTAGGGGTACTTGGAACAAAAACCAATTGGTACATACAATATATTGTCTTAATACAAGTGCAAATCAGATTGGATCAGATCTTTTTCTGATCTCAAATCTGAAGCAGGTCCTTTTAAGCCTGACACGGGCCTCAAGAGCGTGGAGGTCACTGCACAATGGATGGATCATCACCGACGCCCTGTAGTACTGTGGATCAAACACCTCTACAGAAGACGAGGAGGATGGTCCCAACAGTCATGTTCTATCACTTCCTCTAGTTCAGAGGGTCGAAAAAGCAACCTTTCAACAGTTCAAACGTATTTCTGATCATTATACCGGTGGCACAAATAATGTCAATGGAGAAGCTACGGGTCCTTTTGTGACTATCCTCGAGCTATTGTCTGTATTTTATATATATTTGCTATTACCTGCACAAGCTGCTTTCTGAAGTCATAACACAACGCCTAACCCACTGTTGCTTGAGGGACCACACTCTTACGGTGTTCTAATGTTGAACTGGAGCTTTCATCTATGTTCCATAAAGAGCAACGATTATTTATCTATACACTTGACAATGCTTGTACAATGATACTTTGTAGTTCCAAGCATTTCATGGACAGCAACAACGTATTTATATAAGGCCATGATATTTTGAATGTAGCTGTTGTTAACATTTCATTACGATTGTGACACAAATACGTCATTGCAACTCAGTAAAGACTTACAACCTCAAGCTAAATAGAACCGTTAAAGCTTTTGGCTATTTCTAGTCAAATGCAGACTCTGTTAATGATATGTATTGTGTAAATTGTATAAAAAGTGAACCGACCAGATGCGAGTGAAGCCTGCAGATCAGCTGGTCCCTCGCAGTGAGCCAGTGGAGCAGTGCGACTCATTGATATTCCGCGCTCCCTCTGTCTCGCCTTAAAACAGGCCCATTTCTCTGGCAGCAGTAACTTGCCCCCCTCCTATTGATTTAGTGGCTCTGCTGGATTCTGCTGCGTAATGAGCTCTCGTCTCATGATATTCTTTAAGTGGAACGCAAATATTCCTTAAGGCTGCTGTAATTCCATCAGGGCTACAGTCCTGGTGAAGGATGGCCCTCTACCACACGCACACACAAACACACACACTGCACATATATACACACTCCATACACACACACGCACACACACACTGCATATGCACACACTGCACATACACCGCACAGACAGACGCGTACACACTGATTGCACACACACACTGCACACATGGACACACTGCACAAACACACATACACACTGCAGGCATTGTACACACACACACACGTACACACTAAATGCACACATACACACTGATTGCACACACGCACTGCACACACGTACAAACTGCACACTCACACGTACACACTGCACATAGATGCACACACGCACACAAACACACACCATCTCACTGCACTGTGCAAACCACGTCCGCAGCTGCCATTGTATCAGCCCAAAACAAAAGGCATTACACCCACCATTTGCATAATGCTTTCTGATGTCTGTTAAATCAGCGTCCTCTCTTTAGTCCTGAAGAAAAACATCCTCCGGCGCTGTCCCCTCTGCCGCGCACTTCTTCCAAAGCAAATCATTTGTTTGTGGAAATATGACTGTGTGAAGATGTCTTTTCTCTAGTGTCAGGTGGAGCGGGCAAGGATGGAGCAGCTTATAATAGTCTGTCCATAACGAGGAAGACAGATATCGTTTATTCATGAAAAGTGAAAAAGCACACGACATATTTGGATCATTCTCGTCGTAGCATGATAGCATCACAATAAACCGGCTGCGTGTGCTCATCCCCGGAGACTATTTCTCCGCCAGAACATGGAGTTTTGATTGTGTGGTAATGAGGGTTTTTCTCGCTTACGCCCTGGGCCCCGCGTGGACGACACAAGTTTGCCTTTCAAATAATACTCATTTGTATGGCATTAGCTGAGTTATGAGCATAGTGGATGTTATTTGAATGTCGCCATTAGCCGTGATATGGATGTTGCATTGCGTCTTCTTGGTTATCTTGTAAATGTGCCACTGTTTGTCACTGCATGTTGTTGTGTAGCACCGGGGGATGTGGTGTCCGCAGACGGCTCTGTGGTATGATGCATGGTCCACACTGCAGACAGGTGCACTGTGGGGGGTCCTGGAGCATGTGCAGTGGTGCCTTGACCCATGTTCTTCTCCACAGATTGTTGCCTGGGGACTGTCTCGATGTGCTGTGCTTGGTCGTGCTGCAACCATTAAGCAAAACAATGTTCAAGTCATATTATTCTTTCCTATACACTAAAACTATTTAAAAACCACTGTTTGGCTTTTACCCAGTTTAACACGAGGGGTCGCATAATTATGAAACTACTGGAACTCCCGGAGCAGTCATTTTGACAGCTCCCATCTTTAATACATGCTGAAACCGGTTAATATAACTTGAAATACAACAAAAGTTTGTTACTAAATGCTAACTAAAGCTTGGTCAATGGTGATTGCTCTGAACCAGTCCAGAACCAGACCAATAAAGAACCAGTCTAGAACCAGTCAAACACCAGACCAATACCAGACCAGAAACCGTCCAGAACCAGCCCCTTGGGAAAAATTACTTTCGCTGCCATAGAATGTTGGTTGCCAAGCGACCAAAATTGGCCGCTCTGGGAGTTTAATGTACAACTTTTATTAAAAAAAATAAATGTATATATAGTTTAGTATAAATAATGAGTTTGTTAATCTGCAATATCACTAAAATGCCATAAAAATGAGAAACTTCTAACAAAAACTTCACATTACGAAGCTTTTACATGCTGTAGCAGCAACAAAAATGTTGAATTATTTACAACAGCAGGTAGTGGGTCAGTGAAGGAGCTGAACACATACTGATGAAGCTCAGTAGAAGATCCAAGACACTTTTAAGATTAAAATATACAACATCCGTACATGACCAGGCCGATGAGTTTCGACCCAGAACTGTCTCCGCCTGGACATGTATGTGTCAAAACGCTGAGTCTGTTCATATGAATGAATTTTACATTTCCCTGCAAGTGCCTTGAATCTTTTATACATTCACTGAGCAGTGTGTGCTTAGCTCTGTCGTATGTTAACACATTCTGACAACGCTGGTCAAATGTCCCACTATAACATCTCAACTCTTAACATCTTAATTCATAAAGTGGAAATATTTGTTTGACAAGTATACGAATCAAAATCAGGAACACGAGTATTTGCAAGGGGCACTTTTGTGTGAGTTGCAGCCCTAGTGCTTGGCATGGTCACTGCTGTGTGCTGTGGAGAGCTGTGGAGAGCTGCCGACCTGGATCCTGTGCATCGTGTGGCTTCTGTCGCTCTGCCTCTGGCCCTGACCCTCCCCCCTCTGTCTGCAGGTGATAAGGACGTGGAGGAGTACTACACCCGCAAACGCCACCTCCCCGACCTGGCTGCCCGAGGCACTCTGCCCCTGCACGTGCTCCAGATGAGCCAAGATCAGGTGCGTTCACACATCTGATCTAATCCATTTGTTTTTGTACAGCAACTGTCGTCTCTAAGGTCTGAGCAAAAAATTATTGACCAATAGCAGGTAAGAAATTCAAACAACATATAAAGTCAAAAAGAGAAACCTCAGGTGAAGGTGAGATCCAGTCTCATCAGTCCCAACAGAGAGTCCATGAGTCCAGGGCTAAGGTTGCAGTTTAGATTTGCAGGGTCCTGACCACAGGCAGTCTATGAATGGACAGAGCACGGTCTATTCTCCTCATACCGTAGACTAGGCGTGCTCACACTTTATCCGACCAAGATCACCAGTGAGCAGAAATCCAGTTCAAAAATCCTGTCTCACATCGTTAGTTTAGACATGTGCTTGTGTAATTTTACATCAACTGCTAAATTAATTTAATATGATTCCAGTTTTTATAGAGGACACTGGTGGGTGTGTGTGTGTGTGTGTGTGTGTGCAAGGGCTGTGTGGCCCTTCCAGCGTTGTGACTGTTGAGGATGTGTTGCAGAACGTGCGCAGAGAAGCGGTAGTTCATTAATACATTGTACTTCTTAATTGAAACTTGTGAGAAACATACATTATTGACGAATGCAAGAGAGAGAGAGGTAGCGTATTGGAAAAAAATGGCAGCACTTTCGCCAGACTTCCCCAGTGGCTAAACACTGGTTCACAAACACTGACTCCCTGCAGCATGACAGGCAGGTGGAAGAGCCCCGTCTATGAAGCAGATATTGACTCATGGAAAGTCTCCATAGAGTGTTATACAAAATGGTCGTTCTTGCAGTAGTAGCCTCAATTTTTACCACTGAACGTTAATGAAAAGGCAATTTTATTTGACACCCGTTTCAGATCTAAAAATACTGACAAATGATTCAGAAGCACCTCCTTTCATCTTCGTGGACAGTCTCTGTACTTTGAAGTCTGCATTAAAACATCTGGTAGTGCCTGTTCCTTTTCTGTTTCTATTTTGCTCAGAGTAACCTGAAACTTAGTATAGACATATTCCCTGGAGGCGATAAATGTCCCATCAGAATAACTTGCAAATGTATGTTGTTACAGGATAAGTGCAGGCATTTGTAATTCCAAAATTGTTCACCGGTTATAGATGTCAATATCCTCAATGTATAATTTAAATTCAGCATCTGTGTTAATTCCTATTGATGAGTGTAAAGACTCACTATATGCACCTGACTGTGGCTTGACGCTCACTAACCCTGTCTGCTTTGCCCCTGCCCACAGCACCGTGAACCACCGCAGCACCAGAGCCAGGCCCCTCAGCAGTCCATGCCTCAGGCCCCGCCCCCTTCGCAGTCATCTTCCCAGCAGCGACAGAGGCCGCGGCGTGTGCAGAGGGCCATGTCCCAGGACCGGGTGCTGACCCCCCAGAGTGCACCCCAGCAGGACTACAGTATGTCCCCAAACGGCATGTCTTCTTACGGGGGCCGCATCCTTTCTGATGAGCAGCTGCTGTCTGCTGAGCGACTGAGGTCACAGGAGCGTCTGCTGCCCCAGGACCGCCACACGTCACAAGACCGGCTCTACACCAAGGACCGCATGATGTACTCCAAGGAGCGCCTGTCCCAGGAGCACCTCTACCCCAAAGACAGACACTACTCCCAGGAGCGCCTCTACTCCCAGGAGCGCCTCTACTCACATGACCGGCTGCTGTCCCAGGACCCCCTACTCTCCCCAGACAAATTCATCATGTCCCTGAAACGCGGCATGGTCAGCAGCATCTCCAGCGGGGGTTTCCGGGGCAGTGACAAGTCCATGTCCCGCGCCATCTCACACACTGACGTCTTCATCCCCACCACCCCCATTATGGATCGATACAAGATGACCAAAATGCACTCCCATCCCAGTGCGAATAACAACGGCAGCGGAGGCGGCACGTCAGGGGGAGGTGGGGGAGCCGCTGCTCACTCCAACACTTTAGCTATGACCCAGACGGTCAACAAGAGACAGGCCTTTGCCTCCAGACGGACTCACACCGTGGAGCAACTCCACTACGTTCCCCAGCACCAGCAGCAGCAGCAGGCCCAGAACCAGCACTACCGCACAGGCAGCAAGACTGAGGTGACGGTGTGAGACGGACTATCGTAGAGGAGCAGGACTGAGGAGATGTACGGGTCCGGACTATCGTAGAGGAGCAGGACTGAGGAGATGTACGGGTCCGGACTATCGTAGAGGAGCAGGACTGAGGAGATGAACAGGTCCGGACTATCGTAGAGGAGCAGGACTGAGGAGATTTACAAGTCTGGACTATCGTAGAGGAGCAGGACTGAAGAGATTTACTAGTCCGGACTATCGTAGAAGAGCAGGACTGAAGAGATTTACTAGTCC
>JAPMNZ010954935.1:0-21255 GCA_029875035.1 Pomatoschistus microps | reverse complement strand
CATAAAGATGAGATGTAGCATGGACCTGTCACATACCCTTCACAAAGTGTGGAGCTGCCCACACTATTACACCATCAGCATCAAAGGCTCGTCTGGTGACAACAGTCGCCGGTGCACAACGCTCTCCGACATCATTGGCGGCCATCATTTCTGCTCAAAGGGAATAGACTTTAATTGGAGAACAGCACTGAGGCCCACTCGCCCTAGCACCAAGACGCCGGACCTGGTGTTGTAGCCTGGTGCCCTGGAAGGTCATCCATGCAGAGCACGCTGATGTATTGTATCAGTGTTGGATTTGGTCATTATGAATATCGGAAAAGCAACAAAATAATATATACAAGCCTATATAGATGACTTTCTCGCTCACGTGTAGCTCAGGCAGTCACAAAAACATTTTTGACGATTGCCCTTGAATGCACCACAGTGGCTAGTTAACCACATTATTTAATGCCCTCTGTGACTCGACAGCTGAAGCCAACCAGTGACAAACAGAAAAGTGTGAGAGTATTTCTGAATAAACTTTGCTTTTTGCCAATCCTGTTGTTACATTGTAATGTTCCAATAGAAATCTGGCACAAAAATCCACATTTTGTCCATAGTCTTACGCCCTGCAGCTCAGGGGCCACTTCAGTCTGAGAACTTCCATTTTGAAGCCTCAAAGTGGTAAAGTTCCATTTATCACTTTGTCACTCTTTATACAAGTAAAACAGAGGTCACTGTGTGAAAGTTCGGATTATGGATTATTTTGTCTACACTGGGCTCTGATGATATTGGCCTATAAACACAGCCTTTTCCTAAACCAGTGTGTCACTCAATGATGGAGTTCACCCAAAATAGTGAGTGTGACACGAACGCTTATTGAGCTAGAGGAGTTAATGTATCAATGGGAGCCAAAGTGTGTTGGAGCAAAACTCTGTCCATGAGCACTTTCCCATTGGGTTTCATTGAGTGAGAAGGTTAGTCTCTGTATACAGTCAACACACAATATTTTCTATAGGTGCTTCTTACTGTTTGTTTTCAAGGCTACACTGTTAACCACTGCAGTAATTTCCAAGAAAGCAAACATGCTCGGTAACAATATGATTGATGTTGATATTCCTGGTCAGTTATCAGGTGAATCACTTGTTGCTTTTTGGACTTTTGGAAATCTTGGCCAGAAAAAGAACAGACCTCTAAAACCTACCTCTAAAACAGTCAATGTAAGTTATCATGCACTAAGAACGCTGCCAAAAGCCGTATTAAAAGTGTTGCTTTGAGGTCTTTCCTCAAATTTACACGGAGTAACCGGGGTAACAATCGTCCATATGGCAGGCCACATATTTCTTTTCATTAAATCATAAATAATGCAGTGGAATCATATGAATAATTTTCTCTCTAATGGATATTGCATGCTGATAAAAAGATTTCCAGACCAAGTTTTTAAAAATTTACCATGTGAAATGATGCGTTGCTATGTGACAAAGTGATTTTTTCGTGGTAGGAGAGTGGAGCACATTAGAAAGCTTTGGCTTGAAATCACCATATTATGTTTCATATTCAGTTCATTTTCTCATAAGGCAAGTAGCCTAGTTTTTCACAACATTGCTGCATTGGTTCTGTGTTTTTCTGTGTTATTATGAGCGTATGGTAGATGAGTGACAATACTCCATCTGTTTGCATCGACAACTCCATGTACCCCTCTTCGTCAGAACGGACGACAGAAATGCAGCTTGTCATAATAATATATTAGTCCCGGAATTATGGATGAGTTTTAATCACATACAAAAAAGAACAGTGATCATTATTAATAAGCTTCCTGTGCGGAGACAAAGCCCAGTAATTTGCTTTGGCCTTTATTAGCGCTGCAGCCTGAATCAACGGCACAAAGTTGTGTGTAATCATCACCACAATTAAAATCAGACTTTATGAACAAAAAGGAAGACACAACATGAAGTGAAGGCCGTATGGAATTACTCCTGTGAAGCATAACAAATGTGAAACAGAATCTTGAGACCAGAATAATGGCTGAAGGCACTTTCATTTTCACATGTGAATTTAACAACCACTACAATTATACATACCTCCGTGAGCGGACAGCCACAGCCCACAAAGCACATTTGCACGCTTTGAAAGAGCCCCAGCTCACTCTGTCTGCAGCTGAGGTGGCAGCCATGTTTCATTACAGCATTTTAACACTGATGGACTATAGCTACTTTCACAGCACCACAAGGTTTGATGCCCTTGGATAAAGTCTCCTAATCTCATTTTAATTGCTTAACCCGCTCTTAAACCTGTTACTATATGCCGCAAACCTTTAGAAAAAAAAAGGATTTCATATGGGGTTTCGAAATTGTCCAAGAGCAATGGAAAGTTTGACCCACGCCTACACACAACCTATTTTGAAATCACATTGGCCCCTGATTTACCTCACAGAGCAGACAGAGCTGTCCACAGCAGGCCTGGAGTTGCTAGGCAACTGAAGACACTAGCAGCAGACTGAAGTGATTCTTTGATTCAAGGAAAGATCTTATATAATACCTTGGCTTGAAGGACTTTAATTGTATTAAAGGCCCAGTTATTACAATTGGTGCCATATTGTGGTTGTATAAGTTCAGTATATGGATATGAACTTACTTGCGTTATGTCTTAACTTTTAGGCTGTTTTAGGACTTTAGGTTTATTCCCCTGTTAAATAGTCGGATAATAATTTATCCTGTAAATCTATTGAGTTAATTGCCATGGCACCTATAGGCTATATCTTCAGGCTATTCTGCAAATCAAGTATATCCACTTCAATATTAAGCAAAAGAATACAATTGAGAGAACTGTCCTTGTGCTACCATGGATTATTTCCATTACCAGTGATGGCAAAAAACATGCTCTGCAATACCCTGACTAATAACGCACACATTTTTCTTTGGCGCTGCCAACAAGTGTTCAATGAATCAAACTTATTGTGCTCCATACATTGAAGTATTCCAGTGATGTAATTGTAGTGCGCCTCGTTAACAGAGATTGTGTGGGAAGTCTGAGACAAAGTAATTACTATTTCCTATGTATCTCTGTGCTGCTCAGACTCAGACTCAGGGGAAATTAGAGGGGTGAAGGGTCCAGCAGTGGGACCTGTGCTGTTTCTGACCCAAAGACACTTGGAAACGAAAAAGCACTGTTGCATGTGCTCAGATTATGTGAAGCACAGGGCGAGCAGCTCATCCATATGTAGAGTCATTATTTGGATCTGTGTGACTTACACCGAATACATCAAGAAGATTAACTGGGATTCTCCAAGGTGACGGGCAGAGAAGAACATCTGCAGGCTAGCAGCACCTCCTACTGGTGATTAGAGAAAGTGCAATTCAATAAGCACGAGTCTGCTGTAATGTGCACTCAGTAACACTAGGGGTCAGTACATAACTGCAGACTGGACATCACATGGAACTTGTGACACGTTCTTGGATATAGACGTTTCCCTCAAGCTCCTATTTGTAACTTTAACCTATATTTGTTTGTATTTAATACTGAATTCAGACGCATAAGAAGGTCCTATTAACACAACCTTGTAACTGCATTATGTCTTGTCTGAATGAATTGTTGACCCTAGACAATGTATTTTTGAATTAATTTTTGCATGTTTGAACAACAAAAACAAACAAAACAAAAATTCTAGTAAAATTTACATTTTACATTTTGAGTATATACAAATAATAGTACATACAGATGAAACTTGGAAACAAATTTAGTTTTCATTTACTTTTGTACATCAACATACAATGTGAAACTAATTCACATTACATGAAAATTTGAATATTTTGAACATGGACATACGCCATAATCATCAGAATTAGTACAAACAGAGTCTTGGCATATGTCACTTTGCATGTAATAAGTCTATTTCATTTATTGGCTTCACATTTAAATATGCATACAATAATAAACTAATTTAATGAATGACTTTGATAAACAAACTTGTATATGATATTCTAATGTTTCAATATTCACCTATTTGTTGGAACCCATGCCTTTATTGTTTGCATATTGCGATTGTACATAGATCTACATGTTTCTTGCACATGTAAACAGCCTAAAACAGCTGTATGAAAAACTAAAAATAAGTCACCATCTCTTCCATGTGGTCACACAGTGGGCAGTCTCTCTGACAAGGCCACATCCCGCCTCTCCCCTGAGCACAGACACCCTGCTCCTTATCTCTGCTGCCTGGGTGAGCACAGGACAAGCCCAGGATGAAGATGTGCACCAGGAGGAGGGCCATTGGGCTCACACTGTGCATTGAAACTGGTCCAGACAGGCTCAGTCTCATTCAAGAAGTCTGCTCTGGTGTGTGTTCTATGTTTACAACACCAAAGGGGAATTATACATGTAACACTGTAATGTAAACATTCTCTCTCGATGTCAATCATCTTTGTTATACCCAGTGGAGCTCATTAACAACATTGCTCTTCATAATTCCCTAAGAATGTAGATATGGGTCAGGGAGATGCTATGTTGTTTTTTTCCTTTTCCCTTTTGTTTTGTGTGGCTAATAAATTGTATATATTAAGATTAAGATTAAGAGATCCTTTATTCGTCCCAGAGTGGAGACATTTCAGATATATGCACATCTGGGCGGACACGGTGGCTGAGTGGATAGGACTCTGGACTATATGGTCCTGTGTTCAAATCCCAATCGTGACGAGACCTTTCTGAGTGGAGTTTGCATGTTCTCCTCGTGTCTGCGTCTCCCCTACTACTAAAAACTTGTAGACCTGACTTGACCTCACTCCCATCCCACAATTGTAAAGCGCTTTGTGACTCTGGTCTGTGAAAGGCACTATATAAATAAAGATTACTACTTACTTACTATCTGATATTATGAGCCGGCTTGTAATTGTGCAGAGTATTGTCCCTGGTTTTATGTGTTTTAAAACCTTCTTCATCTGACCTGTAGTAAGCAATGGACTATAAAACCGTTTGGTTTTATCACTGTCGCTACCTCACTGAACGGGGGCTATATTTGGTTAGTTCCCGTGAACATGTCTTGGCAAAAGATTACGAAGTGGGTTGAATGGCAAGTAATTTAATCATGCCAGCCCAAGTCTGTAAAGATACAGACAGCACCATCAGTAGCCTCTTTTAAACACTTCTCAAAACCCACTTTAATCAAACAGCCTTAAATTGCTAGTTTTAAACTTCACATGTTGTATTTTAATGTTCCACTTTGTCTGGGTTTTGTCTTTCTCTTTGTCTGTCTTTAATTCTTCTGTATTTCTTTTTGATTATTACACATTGCATACACACACACGTAGACGCGCACACACACTAAAATAGATGAGAATTAAACATGATTACGCTGATGCATTGGTGGGTAAGAAGTGGTGTAAACAGCATCACCAGTGACAACAGAGCCTCTTCCTGTCCCACACCTGGGACCAGGAGTCATCAATCATCACTCTTCACATTGCATTATAACTGCCGAAATAGTGACTCCCCGTATCATTTTATAGGAAGAAAGGAAACATCAACACGTGCAGTACAGTCCTTACGCTGCTCCTCCTCACCCTCTTCAGACACAGATCATATGCTATCAGGGGGATGGAATAAATCTGGACTGGGTCATCAGGAAGTCCAGCTCTGTCCTGCTGTCCTGTGCACTGACCATTTTCCTCATGGAGACACCAATGACCTTTGGGATGGGGTGACCTGGAAGAATACCCCCAGTTTGAGAACCAAGGTGTCCATCAGTGCACCAGGACATGCAAAGGCCAGACGTTGATCTGATATCCTCTCTGATACATCTAAGACACTCAGATAAAGAGAGGGACGCAGCTGTCAACCGATCAGAACCGAGTCGTGAGTTGATCCGCTGGCAAAGGACAAGGCTCGAGAAGCCGGGAAGGCATGAGCAGATCAGGAGGAGTTAGTAGAGGAATGCCTTGTGTAGTCTCTGTCAGACAGATCTTTCCCATCAGGCCAAGCGTACTGCTGCTTGAGCTGTTGCAGAGGCACAGCTCTGGACCGGGTGGAACACGTGGATGTCATGCTGCAGGACTATCAGTCAACTTTAAAGAGATTCCAGCAAACAGCCGCCATAGAAATAGGGAGCAGTGCGGATGAAAGACCTGAGGATTGTATTGGAAAGTGAAAGGAACACTTTGAGGTACTCCTCTCGCATAAGGGCATGTCATCCCCTTTGGGGAGGACCTTTTGGCATCAGTTGAAGATCTTAGGATGAACACTTTTCTCTCCCACACTGAAGTCATTGAGTTCTTCGCTGCCAGAGAAAGGAAGATCCGAGACAGTAAGTCAGATCGACTCACTTTCTTGCAACTAAATTATCGCTTAGATCTGGGGTCATGTGCACAATGTTAAATATTTACAACACCTGTAGACATTGGAAAAATAGCATTTTAAACATTGAGGACATTAATATAAATGTAAACATCCTTTGAAGAGCATGGTGAGGAACTCGTAGCTCCTGAGAAATAGGTTGGAGACCCCTGCCTTAGATGCCCGCTGAGAACCTGACTAACACTCGCCCCACAACACACACTGTGCACTCCTTTTGTTTCAGCTACTTATCTTGCTTTGAGCGACTTTTGCACTTCTTGTTATGTGCACGGCAACACACAAATGTCACTGTTGTTTCATAGATAAAGCTTCTCTTATCTGCTTGTTTCTAAATGTCAAGTTACAAGACATCATAAATATTGACATGTGTAGAGCTATTAAGTTAATCCAATTGCCTTTCTCTCATGTGTCTGCTGTCTGCATGTTTCCATCTAGACATTTCAAGACCCATTCTCATTCAGTGCGGTGTTTGTTTATTTGTTTTTTTGAAAGAGCTTTTGGCACCGCTCCTCTGAATGACTCCAGCAGAGAATGTAGGCCAGGTCAGCATGAGGTCCACAACAGTCTGTCTGTGGCCCTAATGTAGAGCCAGAGAATTGGCCACATCACACAAACACAAACCCATGAATAGAGTTTTATAACAACAACATCAGTTAAGCATTTGCTTTCTAAAGCGTTACAATGTAAAATGAGGAAACAGTTCCATGGGCCTTAAGAGGATTGTGCTACAGAAACTGTTTAATACATTTCACCTCATCAGAGCGATGTCAATGCTTTGGAATAAAAAACAAAATTACAATTGAACCTCAAATCACAAGCAGTATAAGTTCCCAATAAATAAATAAAAACGTCTGTAGAAGCCAATTTAAATTGCTTCAGAACAGATTTTTAAGTAATTATAATTTAATCATAATTTCACATTTTATTTACATAAATCTGGGCATTCAAGGTCACCTTACAAAAGATACAAAGTTAAAAGCAAAAAAAAGAGGTACATAAAAAAAGAGTTAAAAGCGAAACTATGCATATTTAGATGAAAAAGTTTTGTGTTGTTGGCCAAATATAAACTAATGAGATTCTGCCACAAGACCACTCAGGCGATCCAGATCCCCACTAACATTCATAATAGTATATAATCCCTACATAATTTTGCTTCTGTCTAAAAGCTCCCCTTTCTGTACAATCACATGCTGTGCTTTTGGCTGGTAGTTTTCCAATTTGAAAAACAAAAAATAACAATACATCTCTCTCTGGTGGCAGAATTGGGGTAGGGCAGGCTGAGCGCATTACTCAACCTTCAAACCTGTTTCACCCTATATTTTCTAAAATATGAAATGAAAAAGTAAGATGTTTTCAACAGCCAATAAAAAATTGTAATGTATCTTCTCTCAGCTTCGGATGGATCTATTGTTTATGACCTCACACCAACTGATCCCCAGCTCACAGACAACGGCGAAAAGGTCCTTTTTGCTCGGCGGCCGTGGACGAGATGAATGAGACGTGGGGAGATGGACGAGAGACGGAGCAGACACAGGGAGACGTGTCAGTCAGCTGAGAACAGATTGGCCCCAAGGTTACATCTCCTTCATGAGATGCTTCAGTACAGGGGGTAATGGAGCTTGGGGTCTTGTCTCACAAAAAGCAATTTATAGCCAAGTCAATGGGGGTCTGGAGAGGAGAGGGAGTCTTGACACGTGTCACATATTTGCAGCAACATTATGCGATCCCATTCGTTTTAAAGCAGGTGAATAAAACAAGAAGCTCTATAGGAAACTTGCATGAGAACCAACATTTGTCTTAGATTCAAGCACAAATTTGCAAGTGAAACTCTGAAAAGTGTGAATTTATTTCTGCAATTGAACCCAAAGCATGAAACCAATTTATTTTTTAAACTCAATATATGCTAAGTGACATATGTCCAGCTTTTGTTTGCTATAATATTGACGGATATGGCTTACAGTTGATTTTCTGAGTTTTTTTACAAGGTGTGAGCCAATTAGCAACATTACAACAAATGCAGAATTCATATATCTTACTTTATGTGCTGGGTCGTATTGTTAGATTCACATTGTAAGTTGGATTGCAAAAGTAAATGTATTTTTTAAACAATACTCTGATACTGACTTTTCTGAGTTTCACCATTACACAATCAGATTTGTGTTGCAGATGGACCCAAAGGTGCATGAATGACTCTGAACTCAACACACAACAATTTAAAGTACCACACATTTGGGCAGAAGTGTCCGATGATAAGAAAGTAGACAAAGACCCAATTAGTTTGAAAAGATTTGCATGTATTAAAATAAATTACCATTTACACCTCCTCTTTGGGAAATAGTTGGTCCTCTCTAGCTGTTGGGGGGTTAAAGGTTTCATTCTTTTGCATATAATTTAGCTAAAAATATGTATGCTGTAAATTAATTCATCTATATCTGTCGAAAGTTTTTGCTGTAATGAGTGACTGTGCAATTAGGATTCTGCGGAAAATGTTTCTTATCCACGTGTATTCCTAATATATGTTTTTGAGAAAAGAACAGCCCAGTCTTACAACAGATCAAGTAGTTTAAATATACAAAATAAAGAACTGACTATACAATTCATTACAACAGCAAATGGTTCTTCATCAAATGGTAAAAAGTTTAAAACCACAAGCATAAAATATCCCAAATCTGCTCAAAAATCATGATTTATTGTTGAGCTTCTCATTGCAAAATCCAAGTCTGAGAACTTCTTAGACAGATTTATGAGTATATTATTATAATCTTTTTATCTTCTTTTATTGTACTTGTTTGTATCTTCATCTGTTTTAGATATATTTTGATGTTCAGCACTTTGGCATGCTTCGGCTGTTTCAATTGTGCTATATAAAACAGTTTGATGTGATTTAAGGAAGCTCTTTTTGAACGTGGGCAGATGACCTCCAACAAAATGTAAGATTGGAAGCAGTAAAAAAAATCATTTGGATTTTTTTAAGGAATGCCGAGGGCTATGGAGCATAAAGGTTAAGTGGTTCACCCAAAATAGTTGGAGGATTAGATTGGTGTTTCGTCACTTCCGACTGACTTACACAACCAATGTATTAATAGCGTTTGCCTTATTCAATTCAATTCATTTTTTATTAAGAACACAGAGAAAACTGTTGAAAATAATCAAGAATGATTAACTGTCTGAAATGAGGGCTGTAATGAAGGATTTTGTTGACAATCGATTAGTTGTTTGGTTCTCAAAAGGTCAGTGAATATCAGATTTTTCATCCAAAATAAAACTCAACTGATGCTTCAGGAGAAAAAAAACAAGACCTGTTACACATTGGACTGTTTGATCAAATCACTTTACAAACACATTTTCTTTTCATCTTGCAGTCATGGGTCAAAAAACCTCTAATCAATGTGTTCAAGTCTGTGTAAAGTCCAAACAAGTATTTATCAATTACTACTACTAATAATAATGATACATTTTATTTCTTAGGCGCCTTGACACTCAACTTCGCCTTTTATATCAAGTACAATAAAAAAGTATACATTTAAGAACAGTTAGAATGCAAGTTAGAAAACACTTAAAATACAAGTGTCTGTCTAAAAGCTCCCCTTTCTGTTCGATCACATACTGTGCTTTTGGCTGGTAATTTTCCAATTTGAAAAACAAAATTAAAATGCTCTATACCTCTCTCTGGTGGTAGAATAGGGGTAGGGCAGGACGAGAGCAATACTCAACCTTCAAACTTGTTTCACCCTATATTTTCTAAAATATGAAATGAAGAAGTGAAAAAAACACTTAAAATACAAGTTTAAAAAATAGTTAACATACTTAAAAAAAACATAGTATAATAGTTAAAACAGCATGGAAAGAGGTTGGTGTAGTTATGGTGTGAGTGAATATGCTTGTCTAAAAAAATGAGTTTTGAGAGTGGATTTGAAGTGTGTGAGTGAGACCGTTACTGAATTATATTGAGTAGTTCAAACTTGCTACAGCCCATACTCTAAGCTTAATGGTGGTTACTATGTCTGCTTCCCCTTTTATACATTAATTCATTTTTAACCATTGATTTATATCTGTTGAACACTTTGAAGATGTCCCTTTGTCTCTGATTATTTTGCACTGCACGCCCTGGTGCTATCAGCTGATACTCTGCAGCAGTAATAATTGACATATTGAATCTATCTCCGCTACCATCTGACAGATTTGTTTTTTGGTAAATAAAATATGTTGATGATAAATTGTAACTATAACAAAGCCATTTCTCAAGTGGCTCCAGCAGCCATGATTTGAGCCTGTGTGAGCAGCTTTGATAAATGCACTCCGCTGTGTTTGTCATCCTTTTTGCTCAATCATTTTCATGCTCAAATGAAGCAATTTGTTTCTCTGGGTTCAATCTGCTGAAGTTGATTATCCAAGCTGGTGATGTCCACTTTGATAAAAACAGCAAAAAAAAGCAGTCGCCACCCGCTTGCGAAGCTAATTGAAGTATATCAGGGTATTCTTTCTTCTTGGAGAGTGTTTTCGGAGTGATGGCGACTGAGGTATGTGAGAAAAGTTTAATTACAGTAATGAATCTTGTGAGGAAGGCAGTGAAAAGTGTGGCATTTGTGTGGTCGCAACAAGAACTCATTTTGGCGCTCGCCGTTGTGGCCATTCATCATCGCGGGAACAATAGGGTGTGAGGTGCGGAGGATGATAAGGAGTCGAGCGGAGGGATGGAGCAGAATAGAGGAGAGGGGAAAGTGTACGGCGACTGTCAGGACCAGGAAATCACCAATATTCACCATTAAATGCTCTCTTTCATCATTAACCACAGCAGTTTGAACTGCAAAGACAGACAAGTGTGTAGTGCGTTGCTATGTGGAGGAGGGTGCCTCATGTGTGGGGTGTGGGACAGTAGGAAGGCTCCGTCGTCACGGTTGATGGTACTGTTGCCGGCTTCCTGATCTCTGGCCTCCTCAATCCAACGCTTGAACTTTTGGGTTTCACATCGAACGACCTTTGCCTCGTTCCAATCCATAATGTGGTTATTTCTCTTGCAGTGGTCTGACATGTCCGAGATTTGTTCTGTTTGTTCTCTTCTTCCTGATATTTCTTTTTGGCATTCATTTTCAAGGTTCAAGGTTTCTTTTTTGTGTTCCTTTTGTTTCTTGGGTGGTATGACTAATGCCCCTAACATGAGATGAGTTGTGGGAGGGGGTGTGTATGGTCAGAGAGTTTTTGGGCCTGTATATACTGAAAATGTGTGTGTGTGAGTGAATTTGAAAGGTTGGAGCGCAATAAGCATTTGCTTCATCCAACCCCTTATCAAACCGTTTTTTTTTTCTTTTTTCCAAACTATATTTATACCCTACTTCCCATACCACACCTTACAGTCTGAGCCCCCGCCTTGTTAGTGCTTGTGTTGAAACCTACAGCTCCACAAATAAGTCACATTTGTCCCAAGAGGAAAACGAATGTGAAAATGAGATCTCACTGCAGACTCACTGTGTTTCTCCGAGACACATTTGAGCTTTGTTTGAGAATTAGATTTATTGCTCCTGATATTCATGTATTGCTCCTGAGTAATAGGATACCTTAAATTAGACGAATGCTGATCTGCTAAACCTGGTAGATCTAAATCACTTTGATCTCAACCAAATCACAATCGTACATGTCTTACCTCTCATTGTGAAATTAGGCAGAGGGGGGCGACAGTAGCTTAGTAGTGAGGGGCTGATGCCCTTTGAACTGGGTGCAGCTCTGACTACCAAACCCCCCAACCCAGAAATGGATTAAGGGGAAGAAAATGGATGGATGGAAATTAAGCAAACAATTGTATACAACTGTTTGCTAAGAGACGAAATAGACACTCAAATAAACTTGTGGCAAATTAAACCAGGGAATCACTGCGCCTTGGGTAACCTTGCTCTGTAAAATGCGTTATAGAAATAAACATTACATTCTTACTTACTTACTGTTTCATCACCCAGAAGCTTAAACTGCTCTTGGGATCTTGGTGTTGTGTTTGTTCCCCCAAAACACTGAATCACGTCTGTACATTTGATCATAATGTAACTTCAATTTCTTTTTTTTTCAGAAGACACTGGCAGTCTATGGTGTGATCTCACTGATGATTTGACACATTGTTTGACCAAACACAGTGGGGATGGTGCACAGATGTGTGAATGTCGTCATCCTCAAAACGACACATGCAGCTGTTCCTTTGTGAGTCACCCCTGTGGGCACAACAAAATATAATTACTCTAAACACTCAACGCCTGAGTGCTTTTCTGAATCGACAAATCTGGAGAAACTTCCTCTCATTTATTTTGCACCGCAACAAAAGAACACAGAAGAATAGGCCTTGGGAGCATTGCTCAAGGCCAAAATCATTTGCAAGTTATCGCAAAATGGCAATCGGAATCAGAAAGCATAGCGGAAGAAACCAGGAAACAGTACATACATGAATGAAAACATTAACAGAATCGAAACGGGTAAATCCTTAAGAGGGGTTCACGTATTTGTTAGCTTTCGATGTTTTCTTTTTCTCTGTTCTCGAGGTGAGCAAAACTTTCATCTAGAGCAAAGAGTGTATCTCATAACTGGGAAAAAGCCTGTATCACTGACCTCAACTGAGCAGTGTAGTTACAAATAAAACCAGTAGGGGGCAGTGAGCTTCCAACATCTATGTGTTTGCGCCCTGCAGGAGCCTGGAACAGCAGAACCACCTACAAGCAATTTCCATGTATATGTTTAATATCACTGAGCACTGGCTCCTGCCTCCTGAGATGAAGCTGCTCCAGTCTTTAAAACACATTTCACACCCACTACCCCATCAGCATTTTCACTTTATTTTATTTCTCCTTTTACATATCTGCCCAATTTACAACATGTGAATGATGAGAAATGTAAGGCGACCTTCAGTTAGTGCACTCAGACAATTACAATCTTAAATATGTATGATTATTATTAATGTAATCATATATCCATTTATTTATTTCGTTTTTAATCAATAGACATCATGTATTAGATTAAGTGATAATGCAGTTCTAAAGCTGAATTAGCATCAAACTAGTCTCATTTGGCCAAGGTGAAATTCAGCTGTTGTGGTCACTACCTTAACCTCAGGATATGATCAGTATTTAAAGCTGCCCTCCCATGTCTGTCCGTTGCTTTATGTTAAAGTTGGATACATTTAAATGTATTGAAAATCAATCCCTAATTCTCCCTTCCTAAAAATGACAGTTAAAACCCAAAAGTCCTGTGTCCACAAAATCACCCCGGTGAGGTGATCAGGCAAAGACAAAACTGTGTACCCGAAGCAGGTGCAGCTCTTTTTTCAGCTGTTTCAACTTCCTAATTTACAAAAACAAAAAATGATGACTGGAAGGTTTTCAGCAAACCTAACAATAGCTCGTTGACGTCAGCATTCAACATGTTTTCCCATCTGACTTGAGAAGGTTTTTTACAAAACAGTAATCATAGAAAATGCTAATACAGGTTTTCAAGTGGCGTTAGGATAAAGCATTATGGTTCTGCTCTACGTGGAGTCACACATTATGAATGGTTAATAACTATACAGGAGCAGGGCCACGCCTCAACTTCCTTCTTCTCACCATCTTGTCCACTCCTATTACCTAGAATGCGTAACTTCTAAGAGAGTCGCCTAAGCTAGAAACACCCCATCCTGTTATTATCATAGCAGCCATCTTTGCTATGGATGTATTTTCTTAGTATGCTGGTTGTGAAAGTGCATTTACTAACGGCCCCTGTGGTTCAGACATATAACATACATATGATCACATTAAAATGCACCATTGCAAGTTCTGTTTGTCTCTTTATTTATGTACCTAGAAACAACCATAAAAGCGAGTGTTGTAGCTACTATCGCAAAATACCCACCCTCGACTCCAAGGCAGCCACCACCCTGACGTAAACCCGGAGCAAAGTGGCAAAATAGGCTATTAGGAATTATGGGAGATGTTTCTACCAAATATATATGCAATGTGTACAAGTTATTTCCCTGTCAGTTTTTGTGTACAGCCCCAATCACGAGTCCATATTTGTCCTGCCACACCATACAGAGTCGGTTTATGTACCTGGATCCGGTTCTTTGTGATTTTTTCGCAAAAGTAGTGTCGCTTCAAATGTGTGGTTGGCTGAGAAGATGTGAAAGACAATAGAGGACTGGCAAAAGACAGGAAAGGATTGAACGAAAGAAAACATGGCTGTGGAAAACAAGAGGTGGGACGTCCGGTCAAATTTGCCTTTGAGGACGTATTTTTATATCACAGGCTCTAGGGTCCCCAGGGAACAAGGGAACCCCTGCTCTAGTGGAAGACAGCACATTCATGTGGCTGCATTTAAGATGTGTTGCTATGTGACATTGTGTTTAGACAGATATCATTATAGTATATTACATATGCTCTTTGCTTGTTCTCTCTTTGCTGCGGTGGTGGTGTAGATCACAGATGGAGGACACTGTGGAGCAGACTTGGAATAGAATGTGCACTCTCTCAGCCTCGGTGAAACGTGTATCAAAAGGAATCCTGTGATAAAATCAAATAGTGCAGGGAGACCTCTGACTAGGCCACATTTTAGATGAGAGGAGTACAGAAGTCAAAATAGAGGATGTTGTGCATCATTAAAACGATAAAATAGAGATATGCGTGCCTCTCTCAGCTGGGTTCATTGGACAGAGGCGACACTTGAATGACAATGCACGGATGTGTTGCAGCCTGCATGCCATGAAATGACCAGAGCCGAGTGTCAGGAATAATGCAGAGCCCCCCTTTCTTCAATCCGTCTCTTCCGACATTAATGGAAACAACAGGCTCTTTTCTGTAATAGATGCCCCCTTTGACAGTCCTGTTATTCCTGAGATGGCCCTCTGCACATTTTCACCACGTTTCTGCAATATTGTTCCCCTTTCATTTTCTCCTTGACAGCGTTCTTCCAATTCAGCGGATTACAAAGAGAAGAAGTCATTGGGACTGTGGCAGCGCGGTGGTGTGTGTGAACCGACGCAAAGCTATATATATTTACTGCCGTGCACATTGGAGGCCTATTGTGAGGCTGGTGATTACTGCATCACACGGTACACAACTGGCCCTATGGTGAACTCGCTGAAGAACAAAACTGTGGCCTTCAGCTGGATAGGATTTACCAGAAAGCACAAATATTCAGGAACAATTTATGTTCAGTTCTTTAAATAATATAAATATTAAAGTACTGCTGCCATTTTCACTTAAACTATGAAATATTACAATTTAGCAAATGACCAGCATAATTAAGAAAATCTGTGACGTCAGCCTTAGTCAGTCCACTCCTAATACACAATCCATGCTTCGGACAGAGATCCAGACCCTATGTTAGAATTTCTTTCCAGAATAATAACAACAAATATATTTATAATTTTAAAAGCGTACATTGCATGTTCATGATACAGTACAAGTTACAAAAATATATTTAAATTAATTAACATTTGTTAGTTACAAGTTCAACCAAATCATTTAGTTCGGTATCCGTCCAGGATCGACTGTGACATTTTTTTCTTGAAATACAACAAATGAATTACATATTTTTATCTCTCTGCTGAGACTGTTCCACAACTGAGCCCCATGAAACGTGAGACATCTCAGAGTCAGTGATTTTCTAACTTTTGGTAAAACAAATGTACTGTCATCTCTTAACCTTTATCTAGTTATTTGAAGTTGAAATTAAATTTGGAACACCTTCTGGAAGCACATTATGTGAAAATAACGTATACGTTATAAATGTGTATTTAACCTTGTAGTGATCCAGTGGCTCCAGAATCAATAGTTTAGCAGGTTTTCTGGAGCAGGGGTCCAACAACAGAGAAAACCTTCCAAAAAACTCGTCCTATAGCATCCTACTGACAAATATAATGGAAAACAAAGGCGCCAGTGGCTGTATGAGTCAGCCGCTGGGTCACCACACGATCCAATGAACTTTTTTTTCACATTCAAAGTTGCATAACGCACCTTTAAGTAAGACAAACTTTGACATATCTTTGCACAAGTTTTGCCCACATTTTCCTATAGTTACCTGATAACATCTGCAGAACCTTGCGCTGGCATTGACAATATTATACGGTATGTCATGCATCAATCATTACATTGAGCACGACTGATGTGAAGGACAGAGACAGATGGGCAGACACGATCCCAGAGACGGCTTCTCTCTGAGGAGGAATAAACAGACTGCAGGTGTATTATTATGCCGGAACAGCTCTTAACTCGGTCAGTCACAGGAGCAGCCAAGCCCATCAAAACAAGCATGACGGACCCAAGCGGCAAAGCTGAAAAGTGCATTACCTTCAAATATTTATTGAAAACAGGATGAAATCAAAACGAAACATATTTAAATGGTATTGTTCAAAGCTCTATTATTAGCTGTTTGTCGTGTTGATCAAGCTTTCTACTGGGGATTCCCACCATCTCACGGCACACGCTGCGGAATATAAAACGTCTATCAGTCGTTGTCAGTATAAACAGATGAGATTTTAACCTTGATGCAGCGGTACTTTTTTCCCTGGCACAGTGCGCCTCAGAGCGATAATGAGACAAGATGCAAGATAATTAATTTCCTTAAACACAAAGGTAATTTGGCTATTTTTTTCTTAGCTTCGCTTTCAAGCTTATGCATCCGTCCATGTCTTATTTCAGTCGAAGAAGGTAGAGGTTAGGCAGGGAAAGAGCTGGCTGATTTACATGCAGAAACAATATGAGCAATCACACAGACTTAATTGAACTTGAAGAAGTGCAAATCAAGGTTAGGACTGTCATTACAGATACATTCTCTCTGACAAATTAGGCTAACCTTACTCTGTGCTGCGATCAACCACTGCTTGTATTTTAATAGAGTATTTTAATTATAGTTTAGATACAGTGAAATAATAATATACTTAATTATGGGGGTGTCAAGTTTACTGATTGTGAGGAGTGACCTTAGCTCGAAGCCTTCGCCATGTTGTCTTTGCAGTTCCATTACTGGGCAATATATATAGACAATCTCAGCAGCTCTATAGGCATGAATGGCTTTTGTATTTAAGATTGAGTTTCTGAAATGAATTTAAATTGAAGGTGTAGAACATTTGCCTTCAATAAACTGTTACATAAAAAAATGATCACGGTACGTGCTGGATATTTGAGTGCACGTGAACTGCAGCAACTATATTTAAAATATACTACATCTAGGCTAAAGGATATAAGTTGCAAGTTTTCATGTTTTACTTTACTACTCAACCAACAGCTGACAACAGAATACACTGTTGTCTCATGAAGGGTAAAAATAATGGGCCCATTAACTCCATTCTGATATTCGCCGTAATCACATAAAAAAGTCTACAATCCTTGTGCCAGCTCTCTGATGTTCACATAAACACACAGGGAAGTAGGAATGTGTGCTTTGTCATGGAGTTGGGTCCATTCCCTCTTCCTGCTCTCCCAACGAAAAAAGAATACATACAGTACATTGGCCGCATCCGTATATATGCCGCAGACTTAAAAGGTCTTGAAAAGGTAGTGCCTTATAGTCCAGCAAGTACTGTAATGGTACTGCCAATCAGTCTGCATTTGAACAAGCTTAGTGCCGCTTACTGCATCCAACAGCTCAGGCTGCAACCCTTCTCCTCCCCATCACAGCCTCATCAGCTGGACTTTTTCTCCCATACAATCTTCTCATCTTGAGACTTGGAGGAACTTATTATCCATTATCTCAATTTAAATGAATTATAATACTTACTTTATGTTGAGTCTAGTATAAATGCTTCCCTAATGCAGGAAACAGGACAATTTATTGTTCTTGATGTTGTGTTATGTTTAAGATGAAACATGTTTTTAACCCCATCCTCTGCAATTTAAAGACAGAGACTGAGTGAGAGGAATGAAGATGGGGGCGACTGGTCACCTTACAGCGTGATTAAACAAGGAGCCGGTGCCTTCAATTCTTTATCATAAAGTGTAACTTCTTCCCTGAGATACAGCAG
Organism: Pomatoschistus microps; assembly: GCA_029875035.1. Classification (NCBI taxonomy): domain Eukaryota; kingdom Metazoa; phylum Chordata; class Actinopteri; order Gobiiformes; family Gobiidae; genus Pomatoschistus; species Pomatoschistus microps. Next base: position 2,960 of record JAPMNZ010954935.1, on the reverse strand, counting down.
CCATGGGAAATTAGATACAATGTGATCTCATCTCAAATGGGCTGGGTACAGAAGAAAAAAAGAATGGATAAAACACCCTTACCTTCTATAATGGCAATATCTTGTTTAAGAGAAAAAATGTTGATAATGAAAAATACACATACAATTCTCGATTATGCATCCTAATTTAGACGTACAATTAGGTGGACCACACACACAATCTTGCACCGCAGTTGGCAGGATTTTTGTCATTATTGCGTAATCAGTACGAATCCTGAGGTACAATCAAACCCTTGACTCTTGAATAACGAACGCGAGGATAGATGATTGGTCCTAATTCTAATAATGGTGATTTTTTCCCAATTCCTTTTTAACGACAGACAGCGCTCAAATCCAAGTGCATGAGCAATTCGGAGAGCTCAAATGTACGAACGGGGAGGGCAGAGGCTAACGCATGTTGTCTTACCGATCGGCATGATGGCCACTTTGCTGTCTATTGCCATGATGTTTTCCAAGTGCTATGATGGCGCAGCTGATGGTGCTTCATGATGCTTATGCTCAAGGTCGGTTTTTGTTTTAAATAGCACTAGAGGAGACAGTGACGCTGCTAAGAAGCTGTTTCTCTTCCTGACCTTGCTGCTTCAGGCTGGGGTAAGTGATGTTGCGTGGGTTTGGGTCGGTGATATGCAAACATGCGCTGTTGGAGCGGCTCCAGAGCAGGACTGAGGCGGAGGAGGCTGCGTTTAGAGTATAAAGAATGGCTGTGGGGCGATATGATTAATGCTCACTTCCACAACATGCTTTTGTCCCGCCCCACAGTTACTGCAAATCTCCTCATGAGTCTTATATTTTAACAATAGGAATTTGAATGGACATATGCAATTGTTTTTCCATGGTGGCTACGTGGTTTATGTTTAAAGATATAAAAATGCAATACATTTTTTCTAAGAAAGCCTTTACAGTGTGAGTGATACATATGGTAGAGCAATGTATTATTTATGCTTTATTTGTATAGCACTTTTCAAATGCAAGGCAACTCAAAGTGCTTGGCAAATACACATTGAGTTCATACAGTAATTTACATATAAATACATATAAAACATAGATCACAGTACATTCAATCCTTCAGTTGTATGCTAATGTAAACTGTAAATTATGGATAGAGAATGGTCAAATCTCCCTAAAGACAGTTCCAGTTGTGGAGCTGGCCTTGAACTGGGAAAGTGAAAACAAGTTGCATCGCCCCCTGCTGGATGTGGCAAGCAGCTCAAATCGAGCAGTGATCTCCCGAGGCTGGAACTGCTGTTGTGGTGGGCGTCATGTGACCATGCAGGATCCGTGCCGAAACAAAATGATAGCAGTTTCAGAAAACTTTAAGAATCTACAAATAAACAGACCTCTGCAGCATTGTTGCACATTTTGAACTTAGCGTTGGGTGAAGATCTGTGCTTTGGACTGGGCTCTAAAGACTTGTTTTATTTTTTTCTCATGTAAAGTTTAGGATCATGAGGTGTTTACACTTCCGCCGTCAAAACTACAGGGGCCAGACTGCAAAAATGGCAACACACTTTATGAATGGATAGCCAACCGCTCCCACTGGTATGGATATGGTGCATTTCATAATGTATGCCTTTTCTAGTTTTATCTGATTCATATACCTGCCCAGTCTCATCAGATCTCCAAGATAAGCAAATTGGAGCCTGGTCCGTGCCGCTAACTGCTGTAATATCTACGATAAAAAAGTAATAAGTAAAGTTGATTTGTATAGTGCCTTTCACAGACCTAGATCACAATGCACTTCACATTTAAAAACATACACACAAGGGTCCTCATCATGAACACAGCTCACATAGGCTTATGTATGGCGAGGCGAGAAAGCCTGTCAATGTAAATGGGTCTTTAGTTGGGACTTGAAATTATCAACAAACTCTAAGATGCGCAGAGACTGGGGAAGCTCATTCCAAAGGTAAGGAGCAATAGACTGGAAGGATCTGTCTCCTCAGGTTTTAAAACGAGTGCAGGGGACCATCAACAGCTTCTGAGTGGAGGACATCAGGCTCCTGTTGGAGACATAAAGATGGATCAAGCCCTGGATGTATTCAGACGCCTGACCATAAATGTCCTAAATATCAGCACCAGAATTTTGAAATAGATTGTTTGTGAGACAGGGAGTCAGTCTAAGGACTTCAAGATTGGAGAAATACAGGTAAAAAATCCTCGCAGCAGAATTACCTGCAAACCTCCATGGCTCCATAGTGCAAACAGCTATTGTGTCCTTATACAAGACCCATATTAATCTTTTTGTCAGGAGAGGTCGAACAACCGGTGGGAGAGGCCAATTATGTGTGTTTTTTAGTGGTAGGACCAGTGGGGGCGGGTCAAGGCTCCAAAAGGACCATGAGCATGCTGACATGTTTGCAATCTCACTCTGGGCCGGTGGGGGTGGACCCGGAAAGAGAATTAACCAATGCTTATGTATGACTTTTTAACGCACTCATCAAATGAATAGGGCTAGTGCCGGCTAACGCACTCACAAATGCCCCACAGAAGGCAAAAGTGGTGGCACATTAGTTTCAGCGTCGAATATAGGCATGACTACGTCCGTGCACCTTGAAGAAACCGGCACAGAGAGCAGGCAAGCTCCACTCAGAAAGGCCCAGGGCACTCCTAGTGTGAATCGTGTGCATTACTGATCGGTGGTGGTTTATAAAATCTTCCAGCCTTCTTCAGGGCAGCTGCGGCTTGAGCAGAAACAATCATGCCTGAGTGGAAAGACAAACCAGCGAAAGTCTAAAGTAAACAGTGTTTTCTTTGTGCAGCATAACTTAAACAATTCAACTATTATTAAAAGTCTTAGTGTCATGCAGGTGGCAATCCTCAATCCCTTATACACTCTAGGTTTTTCAAAGTTTGTTTCTAGTTAAAATGATATGAACACACATTGAAACAGAAAGTGATGATATATGCTGCTTCAAATGATT
>JAPMNZ010954924.1:0-13136 GCA_029875035.1 Pomatoschistus microps | reverse complement strand
CAAAAACTGGCTTTTGTGAGCGCAGATTTATCTTATTCCAAAGACCTCTCGGGGCTCCACTTAATGTTCGAGCTCCACTCAATACACTTGTTGTCCAACATCAATAGTTACGCTTTTACTGCCAAACCACCATCCTACTTTGGTTTATAGCATTTTTTTCAGCAATAATAAACATAAATGTATTTCTACGTTGTGTATTTCTGATATCTGTACCTTAAACTTTTATGTCTTTCTTTTACTCACAAATATCTATGCTTTGAAATTCTTACAATAAATGGGCTTGTTACTTTAGCAGATGACACTAAACCGTAAACAAATGCAAATAACATGCAAATAACAATTCCACAGATGAAGACTCTGTACTGGAGGCACACTTCAGACCAGAGAGAGGGTTTCCTGACATGAGAGGGACATAATGTTACAGCAGCAGAATGGAGTGTGGTGTAAAGACCACAATTGTGTTGTAAAGACACAGCTCTCACTCCTGTGTGTCCATATGCTCTGGGGCGTCTCCTTTCTGTATACATGACTTTGAATGGATTTCACTAATCTGGTGACTCTTGTGTTTCTGTCTTCTGTACGACAGAGAGCAGTACCATGTGCAACACTGTAGGCTGCCGGTTGCTAGTCTGACTCTTGCCAGACCCTTGTAGATCGCTGCGCCTCTCACATGGGTCTGGGTCTAACCCATAGCGGATGGATTTCAGAAGGCGGGGCCTTGTGAAAAAATCCTTGTATGTGATTGGATAAGCCACTTGTCTGTTATCTTGAATGACGTGTTCCTTCAACCACTCACATTGAAGCACACGACTCCCATGGGTTGCCAAATGTGGGCAAGATTCTCCAGCCCAAAACCCGCAAGAATGCCCAAAAAGTGCATGAAGGCATGAAGGCCCAGAGAAAAAAAATTGTAAGGCACCACCTTAAACATCGATTTTTATGTGAGCCCAACTTGAAATAATGTCAACAAAGTATTAGAAAATAAACATTACAACACTGCCCTAAGATGGCCATATTGAATCACAAAGTCACACTTTAGACTAATGGATGCACTGATGTCTTGGTGTACTTGGTATATACTAATGTGTATACATAAGTGCACATAAGTATAAGTGCAACTTTATTCACGAGGATTGTTTCTGCAACTATGATGCAACAAACTTTTAACAATGCAGTTCCTGCAGAGTCACCACAGCAGCTGGGGAGACACACTATCAACTATTAGAATGGAAAAGAAAGTATGGTGCTGTTCAGGGAGAGCTGTTAATGGTTCATGTTTCCTAGCGGTGTAATTTAAAGAGGAATAAGGGCACAGCTGTAAATGAGGAATCTTGTGTTTACAGTTTGTGTTCCTGCTTGAGGAATTTAAACTTCAACCAAACTTCAACTTTTCTCATCAGTTGCCATAATCACATTATATTTTAATCCATAACAAAGTACAAATCAACAGCATGCTTTATATGTTGCGCCACATTTCAGATGTTACGGGTTGTAAAATAGGCCATGTGTCTGTAAAAATAAATAATCTGGATATTTACCTTCTCTGCTCAGGTGAGTGGCATCAATTCATCGATGAGCAGAAAGCGAGAGCAGCGGGTCCTGTTCATGGTGTCGGTGATGGTCATCTGTTACCTGCTGTGCTGGCTGCCTTACGGGATCATGGCTCTTCTGGCCACGTTTGGGCCCCCGGGTCTGGTCACTCCTGAGGCCAGTATCATCCCCTCCATCCTGGCCAAGACAAGCACTGTCATCAACCCGGTCATCTATGTTTTCATGAACAAACAGGTGAGAAACCTCAGTGTTGGATAAACTTCAGAAGCAACAGTCAATACCTGAGTCCTATGGATCCTATTTTGTAATGGAACATGTTTGACTTTTTAACTACCACAAATGCTTATCATATTTGAAGAATATTTAACCCTTTAATTTTCGATCACCTTTTGAGTTAATGTATCTACTTAAGAGTGGAATTGAAATATACCTCTTTGGGGCATCTCACTTGGTTTTAGGCACTTTTACCATCAAACTGTATCTCAACCAATTGGTAAAGGCCAATAATACTAAAAAATAGAGATTACAAAAAAACGAACAAATGTTTTAGTAGTGTCCTACATCTTAGAAAATAAAGAAAAAACATAACCTGGGGACAGCTGTGTGGCTCCCAGAGGAAAGTGATGAACAAGACACTTTACTTGAATACGACCCTCCACACGATCAGACCGTCTCCGCTGTCAGCCGCCATATGCTCCGGTTCATGCATAGACTTAAAACTGTCGGGTAATTACACTCAGGCATACTGGGTTCAAAAGATAAAGGAATAGCTTCACTGGTACCAAAACTCAAGTAATGCAGGGAGGTTGTCTTGGATCAGGGCATTTTCCCAGTAACAGAAAAGTAAAGTCAAGTATTATAGGTTTGCAGGCCCCAGTAGAATATAGATATAGGCCTGTAGGTGATAATAAACATTTTCAGAAGTAAATGAAATCTCTGTCAACTTTAAACTGTGATAGATAATTCTCCAGCAATACAAGGGTCACTGTTTTCAGGCAATAAAACTGTACTTTTCAAATTCCTTACTCAAACTAAATCTGTGCTGAAAAATATTGCCGCAGATTTAAGATGTTCTGAGACACACTTCGTTATAAGAAATACACCTTTAGATAAAATAAATCCCTCCTCACACGGGGGCAGAAATGAAAACACTTTTCTTCAATGTAATCGGTATCATCTTCTTCTGGTCTATTAAATGAAAGAAAAATGCTGGGTAAGCATTTATACAAGAATGGTCCCTATAGACGGATCCAGAATTGAATCAAACACGTGTAATGGGATTTTTACAAACTCTGATTCTGTAGTGAACTGGTTTCTTTCCAGATGTATGTCTTCAGGCTGTCAGTTTAGGAGACTCTCAAGATATTGCAGCTTGAGTTCATTCATTTGATATTGCTGTAAGATTAACATTGGATACCAAAAGTTTACACTGTGTAAAAAGACACATGATTTTTTCTGACTTAAAACACACTTTATTTCTTATTAATTAGCATATTACCTCGCTTAATAATGTGGGTTAGGCCAAGACAAATAATTTAGATACATATAGCTGAGGTATATCATATAAATATTTAAATTTTTTCATTATCATGTTCATGGTACACATGTAAACATAATTATAACACAAGTCTGTATAGACTCCAGCTGTTATGTGTTGTTACGATGGAAAGATCCCTGGAGTCTTCATGGCGTCCCCCAGAGCTCTGACCCACAGTCGGGACACCCCATGTCCTGTATGTCATTTTCAGTCTTCAATTCCTCCCAGCCCGTTGCTATGGAAACTGTGAGTTGAGGCGAGTTGAAGACTAAAAATGCTGTACAGATTCAAGTATCCGGTGTCGACGCTGAACATTGAGAAGACACAAGTAGGACGTCTCTTGGTGGTGAGTTCAAAAGTTCTTCTTGGTCCATGATGAGACCACATGACGGAGGAGCCCGACAGGTCCAACTCTGACTAAACATGGATTGTTGCTCTGTTCACGGTCACATATCTGCTGTTTGTATGATTATCATTACTGTTTATGGATCGGTCTCAGTCAAACATCCTTCAGTGTGAAGCTCCATCAAATAAAAGTGCCAACACTGTTTTTGAGTACACCTCTGTAGATTGATGCTTAGGGCCATATTTTGTTATTGCACTTTGAGATTTGTGTTCGTATTTTAAATGGATTACAAATCAAATGTTTCAACACAGATTGTGGTTAACACTGTAAATGACGACAACCTATTTTAATTAGTGTCGTGCATGCGCAATAAGTTCTCTCTCCACATGGTTTGTGACACATGGTATGTGAAGCCAGAGGGCGCTAGTGGTGGCGCTGCTCATTGGGAAGTTTCGCATTTTACTCAACAGTCCAAGGGTAAAATGCGACACTGCAGCAGACCTCTGACAAAGATCTGAATGAAGAAGAATGAGACAGTTGTGGCTTATTGCTGGCAGGGCACTTTTGTTGCGACAACACTGTGTACTCAATGTGTACTCAACCCTATCGACCTCATTCTCAGCAATTAATGGAAAAAACAAAAGCAAGCATCAGCCTGGGCCTGGTTTGAGAAAAAAGATGGCCTTTGATATTATCTCACCTTGTTTGCTAATTATACTACTACTACTTTTTGTTCCCTAAACCCCAGTCTGCCAGGTTAAAACTATAACATAAAAAAATGATATCTCTGAGTTGATCTGATTCTAGTTACGTAAAATCACTACCCACTACTTTCACATCCATCACTATTTTTGACCTTGGCCTTGTCCATTTGTTTGACGACTTGATCCCGGACCCTCGGGGGCAGCTCCAGAGTGCTGCTGGGGGATGCATTAGTTGGACAGACAGCTGTGATGGTGAAACTTTGGACTGATGATAGTTGGACTCAAGATGAATAAGTTGCTGACAGTGTATAACCAGTCAAAGTATTCTCAAGTCTCAAATGCAAGACTGCAAATTAGTTGTATGACTTGTTTAAAGTTATTCCCTATGACCATAAACATGACCCCGTTACTTAATTTACTAAGTCCATAAATGCTAAAATATTGATATAACTGATATTTGAACTCAACTGATTTAGGCATTTTAAAAAATATTGTTTTCCCCTTGAAGTCAATTATACATTGTACTTTTTGTGGGGTAGGACTTCAGATGTTCTTCCTGCTCCTTTCATGTTATTGTGATATTCTTTGTGTTGCATAATGTTTGTAATACTTGCTCAATAAACAACTAATCGGGCAAGTACAATTATAACCTGGTACAGCTTCAAAATGTAAAACCATGACATAGACAGTATAGTATTCAAGTAGATGCAGGATTTCTGGAAGTTGTCACTCTACTCATTTTGGAATAAACCAAATAAATCCACTTTAAACACATGAACCAAACAGAGCAAGGAACACCGCTTGAAAATAATGAACTTTCACACTGGTTTGGAAGTTTCAGTTTCATTTTTCCTGCAGCTTGTTTTATGCAGATGTCACTGAACTATGCTGTTAATTGCATCTCATGAGAAAATGTAGTAGACTATAAGTATACATAAATATGGAGTATACTAAGTATACTACGTTTACTCAGGGGTAGCACTACTCACAGAGCATGAGTCTTTGATGTTGTATCCATGTTTGTATGGATAGAAATGCCAAGAATTTCAAGTGTTGCCAAATGCCTTGAATGCATTGTTATGCTTTCAACCTGCTGTTGGGGTTCTCTATTATTCATAATCAGATGAGGTACAGGTCTTTGAGCCGGGCAGCGCTGGGCCTGTGTTGTACCTAGGTTGGTGTAAAGTAGGAAGATCTACCTGAATGTATAATTTGCTGGCCTCCTGATCTCTTTCGGATTGAAAAATGTATCAAGGGGTATACATCCAGTATTAATCCTGCCTTGACAGTGCTTGTGCACATGTCAATCTCCCCTGGTGACTTCTGACAACATACTGTGTGCTATCTTACATGTCAATATATAAACATTCAGAAAGAGTTGAAAATGTTGTCATTGTATTGTACCAAGTAAAATACAACTACAAGTATAAAAGCACAACACCTTAGCATACCTCCCCTCACATGAGTTCAATGAGGTCGTAGACAGTGAGGTTGTAAGATTAATGTTGAATCTAAACTGTGGATATAAGGGGAAATAACACGTGGGCTGAGCATGTCTACCTGCAGGGTGTCTGCTTTACATTCACCTTTTTATTTCAACAATAAATGCTCTTTGTCTTTGTGTCAGTGTGCAGTGCAATACTCAGCCAAAGTACTCACCACCTGCAGGAGGATGAGTGAGGGGCTGGTGGTCTGCGAACTGAGTGGCAGCTGATTGCCACCGCCCCAATCCAGAAATGGACAAAAGGGAATAAATGGATGGAGGAACAAATCATGTTAACAAGGGGGAGAAACTTCCATTGATTCAAAGGCAGGGCAAGTTCTGCGTATACCGGCTTGACCAATAACAGCTCAGTGCTCTGTGATTGTTCCAAAGACTTGCTACTTTCACTGGGAACCAAATCACTCAGAGCCTCCTACATGTGCCACAAGTATCAGAATGTAGATTGGGGATGGCTGGTCTCTACTCCACAGCAGCGTAATTATCAGACCCTCAATCCTACTTGAACCGTGAAATTGTCCAAGTCACCTCACCACATACTGGTTAAATAAGAATGCTTTATTTATATTGCACATTTCATAGACTAGTACACAAAGTACTTCATAATGTTATTGGAGAACCGAGATTTTTACATTCCCACTCATACCTAAGTGGGAGGGGAAACCGGAGCACCAGGAGGAAACCTACAGGAAAGAGCAAGCAAACTCCAAACACATGGGTCTGGAGGTGGAATCGAACCCAGGACCACAAACGTAAAACTAGAAACACAACCACTAACCACTGCGCCACCATCATGTATCTGTTGTAGAATTACAAATAATACAAGTAGAAATAGTAAATAGTAAATAGTACAGAAATAAAATACAAACCAAGAGCTTTACTACAATAAAAGTGTGGTGTATTAAAGGAACAGTATGTAAAAATCTAGCGCAAAATGGTACTGCAACCTCTCCCACTCTCCCTGACTCAGGTTGCCAGATATGCAGACGAATCCAGCTAGGACCATATTATCTGAATAGACAAGATTTTTGCTAACAACAAATCTATAACAAACACCTTTTTCACAAAGGCTGCGATAGAAATCCTCTTTTTATTCCTTGTTTTGTCAATAAGGATTTGAGAATCATAACAAGACCTATTTTTCATTCTGCTGTCAAATGTTTCTTTACCAGTAAGATTAGCTCGGCGCGGTGAGTTCTGGCAACCCGAATCACAGACTTTCTGATTGGTAAAACGGTGGAGGGCGGGACATTGAAATCAAAGCAAAAACAAGAATTAGGGGCTGTAAAACTAATTTTGAAATTCAAATATCTCGGCTCAAATACTGTTATCCCTTATTATATTTTGTAGTATTTGAAAAAACACAATTTATTAACACTTTTTGTCATATTAGGGCCATTTAATGATGACTTTACGTAAAAATCTTACGTGTTGCTAACCCTAACCCACTGACAGTACTCGGTTCCGAATGAGAGGAAAGTAATATAAATACAGTGTGTATTTACTTAAATATTAAATTAAATAAGTCAACACTTATGTGTGTCATGGCAATCTCTTTTGGTTTGCCATGACACATAGTCTTGATCTGCTGACCCTACCATCAAGGCTGACAACATAACTACTCTCAGTTATTCTCTTTTTCTGTCCAGTTTTACAGGTGTTTCCAGGCCTTTCTCCACTGCACCAGTCCAAGAAGAGGCTCCAGCGTTAAGAGCTCTTCCCGGATCTTTACCAAAGTGTTTAAAGGTGGACCAGGTGCCCAACGGCGAACCAATGACTTCCTCGTCATGGTGGCCTCTCTCGGCCAACCAGCGATCACAGTGCCCCAACTGGGATGCTCTTTTGAGCCCACCAATGACATGACCAAACCTCAATCGTCAGACATGGTCAACCAGCCCGTGGTGGTGTCTCTGGTCGCACACGTTGATGACTGATGATGAGACTTCAGTCATATTTCTCTGAGAACTCCCACAATGGCTTGGTGAAGAATTCATCTGGTTTGAGGTGGCATTGACATGTCAAAAGAAACATCTGCCTCGACAAAACAGATGCTTGTTTTTCTACAGAGGACGATAAATTGTTCTTCAACTTTTGTTCTAAAGGGAAAAGGCAGGATTTATTGCCGTTGAACACAAAACGATGATGTGAAGGGATAGATTATTTTCTCCTATCTGTAAAAAATTGTACAGTTTATTTTAATAAACACAGACAAACCATAGATACAATAAATGTTTGTATGGATTTATAAGATTCAGTCGAGCACTTCAAAAAGACATGGAAAGAACTTCTTCTGGTACCGAAATGTTTACACTATAGAGATATGAGCACAAATGTAAACTTGATTATTTTGTTGTAGAGCTGCTACCACTGGTCCAAGAAATGCAGCCTTTTGTTAGAATGGACACAAGCTGCATGTTGGTCTGTGTTAGTGTGAGGGTGTGGTCCGTTGGTGAGACTGTTGATCCACCGCAAAGACAGCATCCACGAATGTAGTACCATTAGATTTGGTATCAGCCCAAACAGATGCTTCTCTATGTATAATATATTTTTCTTTTGTACATTTATAGAAAAACCAAACATTTGAGTTGGGCTAAACATTATTCAAACCAATGCCCTTCAGTCAGGTGCCTTTCCCCTGAGCTCCTCATTCTGGTGAAACTGTTTACAAGTTCATCTTTCAGACATGGGATGTGTGGATGAAGTATTGATTCGATTTGTGCATGGAAAATCAAGAATTGGTCTCATTCAGCGATAATGATGCTTTCAACACAGACAATGCCTGTTACTTTTATTTGGATTTACCTTCAGTCACCACAGCTGGAGGTTTGGTGATTTAAGTATCAAAAGAATAAACAATCATTGTACCTTTAAACATGTTGCATTAAAGTATGTAGATACAGTTTATACTTGTGTAGATGTATTTCTACACTTTATTGGATGAATACAAACACAACTGACATCTGAATGACTGATGTTTGAAAAAAGGTTAAATGTATTGTTTTGTTTTACATAAACTTTTGTATGTACACATTTGTTGTTACTATTATTTCACTTTATAAAAATGTAAAGTGGACACACACACTCATCGTGGATATTACGCTTCAAAAAGTGACAAAAGTAAGTGAAAAACAGATTAAATTGAATCGGTTGAAGTGAATTTATTTATCATTCCAAGTGAAAGAATTAGTGAGAAATAAATAGCAAATGAATCAAGTTGAACACTTTTAGCTGTTTTCATGTTGTTCAGTCCCACAAAATGGTGGCTTCGGGTGATGGGGTAACGGAGAGTCATGGCCAGGCTCCCTTCGATGTGTTGTTTACTGGATTAGTCCTGGTTCACAGAGATAAGACATTTTCATAAACACATTCAATTCAATTCAGTTTATTTTTGCTTAGCCCTAAATCACAACAGTCGTTATCTCGGAGGACTTTACAACACTGGTGAATTTGCCAACACAGATCAAACACAAGAAATGCAATGATGAAACAACAAATAGAGCCATTGATCCATAAGGGGCAGAAGACCGTGTCCTTAAATATTGATAAAGTTCATAAATGTTGTTGAATGTTGAGTGTCCTTGGACCCTCTTACATTTAAAACTATGTTGTGCTGTTAGACCTTATGGAGTGTGAAGTCTGATGAACCATCTGCCTCTGGTTTGATTCATCCTTTAAAACAAGTTTCTGTTTTTATCCACAGACCAGAGTCCAGACCAGAGTCACAAAACGCTTCCAATTTTGGGCATTTGAATCACACAACGATGGAAGCGGGAGCAGACCTATTGTACATGTTTTTAGTGTTAGGGGAAACCAGAGCAAAGGCCCTGTTCCGACCGCGGTACGAACCTAGGACCTTCTTGAGAAGCAAGAGTGCTCTTCACTCACATATAAGATGTTAAGTATAAGAAAAAGATAAGATACGGTTTTGTTCCAAGGGGAAGTAGGAAGAGAGAATGGTATATTTTCTAGAGATCCTTTGTTCGTCCCACAGTGGGACAATGTCAGCGTGGTTTTGCAGGTTATACTAGAACTGGATTCCACAACCTCTGTGCCCCCCATTGGCTCAGCTCTGTTCCAAAAGTTTGCACTGGTTTTCTTGTCAAGCCACAAGTTCAGCTCTCAAGACAACAGGAAGAGTTACAAAGAAGATGCAGTCTGTGGGGTATGGAAAAAGTGTCTAAATAATAAGTGAATGGGAAAATAAATGAATGTCACACTTTGCCAATAATTATTAAGATAACCCTTCAAATTATGGGATCTAATGAATATATATTATTACAATGGGTTTTGGTTCAAAACAAAATAATAAAGCCTAATTATTTTCTCTGTCTGCATGTATTTATTTCCTAGTTCATTCACAGGTAATTTGTTTTTAAATTATATCTTATCATTATTTACCTTCAGTTTTCTGCCCAAAAAATCTTTCTGCATTTATTCATGTCTTTGCACTCACGACAAATATACCGCAGCTAAAAACAGACCTGGATCATGGGAGCCTCAGGAAGTGTCCTTCCACAGGGTCCCACTGAAGCTCTTCTAAAACTCACTAGATTAAAGCTGGGGTACTTACATTTTCCCTTGCAATGAAAATGCATGTTGGTTGTGTCTAAAAGTAAAATGCTGACAACAAATCAGACCACATCAGGCGGTCTTGCTCTTATTGCATGTTCGTTTTATCTTTATACTCATTTCCATCTTACTTTTATTCTTGTAAGACAGAGCCATGCGAGTCACTATTTGACTTTTTGGACTGAGGGTGGATTTTCTGAACCATTCAATGTATGTAAGGGGTGCATGAATGTGTGTGTTGGTCTTTTGAAAGGCATTCTGGCAGATTATAATTGAGAAAAGTGAATAAAAAGTATTTTTATAGCTTATTTGGTTGGGACAGTGCATGTTCATGAACACATCACTCTAATTTGCGTCCGTTGTCCCACATTCGCACTCACAAACACACATTCTTTCATTCACCCTGAACTATTGCACATGTTTTTAGTGGTAGAAAAAAAAAAAGAAGGTTCTTTGCTGTCCACTCAGCCACCATGCCGCACAAGTATCACACAACTCCATACTTAAAACATGAAATCTTTATCTCACAGTAAAATCAAATCATAATAATTTATCATGATAATAACATAGTCATCTTTTGCACTTGGACTCTTTCTGAAGAGTAAGTTCCCTTGAAAAGAAAAGGAATTAAATAATAGAATGTTGATGGAGGCCAATGACAGGCTGCGTTCCTGCCTTGCCCTGTTCATGACTCAGTAATTGGAGCCTCCAAAGTTAGACAAAACAAACCCGAGTCCATAATTGTTTTTGTTTGTCATTGTGGAAGGTCAGCAGACAGATGGTATACATACATGAAAAAGAGCAGTGTTTCTCAACCACGGGTACGCAGACCTCTGTGTGCATGCAAGGTTGTTACAGGAGTTTCTCAAAATAATTTTCCAAACTTCCAAACAGTGATAGTAAGAGGTTTCCATGTTCATGCTAAACGCAATTTTGTCTTATTCTCTCAAGGAAGCAACCGTGGCATTAATTCTATTCTAACATTGAAGCAAAAATAAGGATTACAATAAGAACACAATTTAAATTTACATGCAAAAGATATAAGTTATAAACAACATTTCCACAAAATTATGGGATAACAGTGAAACCAGAAAACAGCGGTGGCTCGAACAAAATAATGTTTCTCACGCCATAGCATTTTCCCCCCTAACAACTACTCTTGCCTGATCTATGGCCACACAGAGCAAAACAGGTTGGGAACCTCTGGAATAGAGGACACCATTGTTCGCCATTGGGCTTTTGGACCCACATAGTATAGCCAAGGTTAATTGCCCTCTCTGACTCTACCCCAGGTGACAGTAGCTCCAAATGAGATGCATTAATGCTGTAAAATATTCACTTTTTGGGAATTCTGCTGCCAGGGCATATCACTGCTCAGGTGCAAGTCAACATGAGTTACCGAGACATCAATTAGAACGAAATGTTGAGACCATTTTGAGAAGTGGCCACAGACATCAAATGTGGAATTACAACTTCAATGCATGAATTAAATAAAAACACTATCAAAGCACACCCCAGGAGGAAAAAAAGATTTAACCTTTACCATTGCAGGAAAGATTACTTAAAATCGGACTGTGCAATTGTTAGTACTTTTCTTTTTGTGTCTACAGAGCTCTAGGATCAATTGTGTTGTAGTGTTTTCTGGTGTGGAGGTCCAACATCAACAATAACTTGATCTTGCAACATCTTAGCATTTTAGCATCTGGGGGCGACAGTAGCTCAGTTGGTGCATTGGCCTTTGGGCCTGAAGGTCGTGGGTTCAAGCCCACCACGAGAAGTGATGTTCGCTGCTTGCCTTTGTGTGTGTATGTATTTGGATGCATCAAACTGAAATTTCCCCATTGTGGGACAATAAAGGACCTTCTTACGGACCACTGTGATGGGAGGTAAAAGTACCATGCTGGCCTGCCATACATCCACTAGGTCACTACAAAGTCAAATATGAACAAATATAATCTCATCATTCTCAAACAGTTGCATAATACCCCTTTATGTTGTCATACATTCTTATTAAAATAACACTTCATAATTCAAATCATGACACATCATTTAAAGTCTACAGATGAACTTTGTCCATGTGAGTTTATGTGAGCTTCGCTCTGTGTGGTAAAAGGCTTATGACACGGCAAATGGTTTAATTGGAGCCATGGGACTGACTGAAGAAGGCCGTGTGGACAGTATCAGGTCATCTATCCTATGGAGACGTCTACAAATAAAGACTTTAATTTACACCAAGCTTTCTGCAGCAGGTTTCTCCAACAAAATCGATACTTCAGTCCCAATATGATTGATGGCGCAAAAAGAGATAAGATACCATCTCACTTAATAGTTTGTGATAATTTGTTTCAAGAGTTAGTTGTTCACACAAGTCATTTTAAATCTGTGGTCAAACTGGCAAGGAGTGGCCTGAAAACTAAACACATTTTGCTCCATGTCTTATCTGGATATCAGTTATACAAAAAAAAGTTCTATAAGCACATTTAAGGGCATGGTTTGTGATGTTATATGCACTTGATTGGAAAATTGTGGGGCAATTCATTCAAGTTGTGTCCTGGTTTGACTGCTCTAAACAGCAGATGGTGATCCTGCCCTCACAGCCATGCCCTGCTTCTATAAACGAACAGATAAGATGCTCGCCATTATGCTCATGAGGACAGTCTTGCCAAAGGTAAGCAGTGAGATATGGACAATGTGGTAACAATATTATCATCATTATCATTGTTATTATTGTGGTGGTCCTCTCGCTGCCACAATGATGAATGCAAACATAGCCTCTCAGTCCTCTAATTAAGAGGCTGTTCGTGCAGCAACCCACCAGCTCTTTGGTGGAGGATTCATCATGTTATCTGCACATATCTAATGCAATAAACACAAAGTACCACATTATACTCAACAAACATCCTTCTAATACATCTTTGTCTTGAATCT